>CM067897.1:5439453-5701491 GCA_034621355.1 Mycalesis mineus
ACCAAATTCGAAGATCCTAAGCTTACGGGGACTACCTGTTAGGTTTTGATTTACTTGACCGTGTCGAAAATTGGGGAAATTTTTGGTGTAAACGGCTGTATCTTTTGATTGCCTTGGTCTAGAAGCTTGATTTTATCACGACTCTAAGGGACAGCAGATTTGAGTATTTGATATAAATTTCAGCTTGACACTTCCACGCGTTTCTTAGAAAAAGGGTCTTGACAGACAGACGGATGGACAACAAAGTGATCTTATATGGGTTCCGTTTTTTTCTTTTTAGGTACGAAACCCTAAAAACTGAATTGTGTTGTAATTTCGGAAATCATAAAAGCAGGAGCAATTGAAATATCTTCCATCCTTTAATAGCCACTAGCTCAAAAATCCCTATACCGAAAATGCACCCACATCACTTTTCAGTATAATTGAATTAAAAGTGACCAAAAGGGTTTTTCCATTTTTGGCACACTATACGTGACTCCACGAATTTTGTCTATTAACTGCTCTGGAAACGAAATTGAAACATTTGTTTTTTTGATTTCCTACAAGCTTTATGATCACGTAAATTCAGATTCGGTCTACATGGTGTCATATTTCACAGGGGACTTTCATTACAGTCTTGGAGGTTGCGACAGCCAAACCTTCGTCATTCTGTAGAAGCTGAAATAAAGGATGGAGTCAGAAAATGTTGCCATTTAACTGTCCTTATGACACTAAATATTTGACAGCAAAAGTCAAGACTACCTGTATCCGCTATTATTATTCGTATTAGTGTTGTATTCCTAGGAACGAATAAATTTATTATTTTCTCTGAATCAAAAGTGAACTCGTATATTTGTATAATCGGAAACAGTTAAATATTTTATGTTCTTTTATTTCTGCCAGGGTACAATGACTGATCGTGGGCTTCATACAATTTTGGACCATCTTAAAAGTTCCAATCGTCCAAAAGAAAATCGCTTTTCGTTTATTTTTCTTATTTTTTTATACTTTAATATTTAAGATATCTTCCTTAAGTCAGTAGCACATTTTTATTCCATTTTGAATCCCTAATCTGTAAATTGCGTTACTTTTTTATTCAAAATTCGTTAAAATATGAAAAAAGCGAGTAAAGTTTTGCAGCCTTGGGCTAAGTAAACAGAATTTAGCAAACAAAATTTATTTACCGTTCCCGTAAAGTGTAGGTAGAAATAATATATTTACGCTTCATCTCCTCTCGGCCCTTTTATATGCAAAATGGATATTAACCTTTAAAATATCTCGGCTTTCTTTGAGATTTTGTTTGTGATAACCAATGAGAAAGTTTCTCATGTACAGTGGCATAGCGGTATTTCCAGTCTGGCTTCTCAGATACATTCCAAGAGGTGATCAGCTTCCTGGGTGCTTTGTTAACTTCAAAAGCGCACTAGACTTGATGTAGTGACTCCAGCGTGGATCAGCAGCAGCTTCAATGGTCCAACGTACAGCGGTCAACAATATAGCTAAGTGAAGAAATCCCCTTGGAATGAAGAAGAAGATATTTCAGTCTATGATAGCCAAACTGTTAGCTAGAAAATTCGTATATCAATATCAGCCTACGGCCAGGCCTCTTTACTTATAGGTGAAGGGATTTGGAACACAGGATCTACCACACTACTACAATATGGCTTGGCGGGCTTAGCGCTGTATATTTGAAGAAAAAAGCTTTATATTTCACTGTTCAATCCAGGGAGTCGAACACAGGACCTAAACTAAAGCCAAACTCGATTGAGACTGCTTGTTAACAAACAAATTTAAAATGAAGGTAGAAAATAAAACACGTTTTATGCCTAATAAATTTAGAATTATGTTTTGTTTTTTTATAAAATCTTATTTAAAAGATATGAATTATATATTAATAGTTTTAAGCTTACTAATCTAATTTATTGTCATGAATTCGTCATTAACAAGTTAACTAAAAAAATTAGGAGTAAAATGACTAGTGATTTCTGCCTTCATTTTTAATTTGTTTGTTGACAAGCATTCTCAATCGAGTTTGGCTTTAGTATAGTGACATAAAGCTAAATAGTTACAGCGAAACCAAACAGAAAAAAAATTAAATATAATTTGATCTGTAGCAGTTGTATGCAAAGAAAATGCAACAAAGAAGAACATTCAAAAGAATTTAATTTAAAATGGCGACTCAAAAATTCTGTTTTTCTCGCAGCACCCGTGATAGTCTGCAAATGGACAATTAACCGCTTTTGCGGCGATAAAAGGCTTTGTTTATCCACCTACTTCAGTTGCGACTTTCGACTCAAATCATTGTTGCTCTATGCACGTTTTTTAAAAAGAGAACGTCAATTTTTACGGATGAATGACTTGGTGTTACGAGTAGGCACATCATTAACTTAACGTAACTTAACGTACGTCGAAGAGATGCGTCGCGTCAAATTGCTGAGCTATCGCAAGTGTGTGTCATCGCCGCCACCAGACCAGTAGCGCTTTAATGTATCAGCTATAACGACGCTCGACAACTCAAATCTCTCTCTATCTCTTATCTACAATATCGTATTAGGTTTAGAAGCCGTAGTCACAAGTGACACTGGCACTACAAGTTTACAAAACAGCGCTAAATGTACGGTTATATTCAGCGTGTGAAAATTCATTGCGCGCGAGAGACGACACGTGAAATCGCGCGTCGACGCTTGATTCCATATAATTTTATATGGAATCAAGTGTCGATCGCACAAATTTGTAATGTTTATATTTAGATTTTTGTATTGTTTATATATGAAAGAGGGTGGGGCCAGGTGGGGGTTCAGTTTTATGTAAAACTAGCTGACGCGGCAAACGTTGTTTTGCATTAAAAATTAAAAAAAAAATTAGATGAAAATTACATACTAGCCGATTCTCAGATCTGCTGAATACAAAATTTGGTAAAAATCGATAAAGCCGTTTCGGAGGAGTACGGTAACTAACATTGTGACAGGGAAATTTTATATATTAGATAAAACCTTGTACCACGGCCGCCAACTTGGAAAAAGTGCAAGGGAAAAGTTTCTATAGTTTATCTGACGAATTTATTTGTTGTTGCAACTAGGATTATCTACAACGTTTCTCAAGTAACTTTTATACAAAATCCATGAAAATTTAAGAAGACAAATTTCTATTAGTCGATAACTTTTTTCTAAACATTTTAGGTACAATAAATTAACATCAGATAATTAGATGGTGTTTTTTCCTGAGTTTTCGACTCTACCATTAGGTCCTTTCGTTTTTTGATAATTATAACTATCCTAAAGACTGGGACTAGATACAATATGGACAAAGTCTTCTTTGTCAAAGATTTAAAAACAGTACAGAATCATAAATGTTAGTTTTAAAGCATGTCTAAATTAAAATTAAGAATAAAATGTGTATGCTTTAAGAAAATTAACTTTATAAGATGATTTAACATAATAAAGGATGAAAGCTTGAGGAAAGGTACTGGCTGAATTTTAAGTAGCAAGTGTACAGCACTAGACAATTGAAACTATGCATTATGCATGCACCCAGGTGCCTCCGCCTTCCGATACCGACTCGCTAAATATTCGTGGTGGAAAATATACTTTTTAACCGACGAAAAAAAGGAGGAGGTTCTCAATTCGACACGTATATATATTTTTTATGTATGACCACGCATTTTTTTACAGTTGTCCGATTTTGTTAATTCTTATTTTATTAGAAAGGGCACACTTCTAAGATGGTCCCATACTCATCATATTACGATCTAATGATGATATCCTGGGAAAATTGAAGGAACTCTTCAAATTTTATAGGCACACTTGCAGCGATTTCGGTTTTTGTGTAAGTATCGGTAGCTTTTTTGCTACTAGTGCCGTATAATATACTATGAGAGTATAAATAAATAAATAAATATTATAGGACAATTATACACATCGCTATATAGCCCCAAAGTAAGCTTAGGTAGCTTGTGTTATGGGTACTATGATAACTGATGAATATTTTTATATATATCTTACATAAATACTTATAATATATAGATAAACACGCAGACACTGGAAAATAGCTATGCTCATCACACAAATATTTTTCCAGACGTGGGAATCGAACCCACAGCCTAGGACGCAGAAGCAGGGTTACTACCCACTGAGCTACTCGGCCATCAAATAGTACGAGTAGGTTACGTGTCGATAAATCACTAAAAAGTAAGAAATAAAAATTTTAAAAAGTAAGAAATAAAAAATTTTAACAAAATATAAAAATTTAAAAAATAACTGCCTCATTTACTTCTTTTAATTTACTGAAGCATATTAACTTTACTTAAACTTAACTATGAGTCGGTGCCAGCCAAGGTTTGTAATTTAAAGACATTACCTAGCACCCACAAACTGCTTTACTACGTTAAATAAATGTTTTTACCTAAACTTAAACCGACTTCAAGGATATGCTTAAATAAATTAAAGCAAGTAAATGACGCAGTTATTTTTTACTTTTTAGTGCGTTTTTGACTCGGTTCTATTTTTGTTTAAAAAATTTTATAACTCCTAGACTAATAAGCTGATTTTAACGAAACGGATTCGAAGATTTGTGTATGAACGATGACCAGCCGCTATTTTAATTTATGTTGAAAATTCTTTTACATGTTGATGTTGATGTTTCATATGTTATAAGAGAATACTTTTTGTCTCATTAGTGCTTTATGTTTTTGGATCTGCAAGTGGATTTGAGTTTCCAGCAAAATTTTCAGTCCTGAGTTGCAAAGTAGTGGTGGTCAGTGCCGTAATCAGCTTTCAACGCGCCCCGTACTAGCTTCTTATCTGCGACCCTAAAAATCCGCCACCTGCGAAGTATTGGTAATATAAAAAGTCCAATATAACAACGGGTTTAGGATGCTGTTGGGCTTACCGCGGTTCTGTTCAGCGTCAAGCATGTTCGCATAAGAGAGAGTAGATGATTTTTATGCCATAATAAGAAAGATGACAAGATCATCTCGACGACCTCCGTGGCGCAGTGGTATGCGCGGTGGATTTATAAGACGGAGGTCCTGGGTTCGATTCCCGGCGGGGCAGATTGAGATTTTTCTTAATTTGTCTCGGTCTGGCTGGTGGAAGGCTTTCGCCGTGGCTAGTTACCACCCTACCGACAAAGACATACCGCCAAGCGATTTAGCGTTCCGGTACGATGTCGTGTAGAAACCGAAAGGGGTGTGGATTTCATCCTACTCCTAACAAATTAGCCCGCTCCCATCTTAGATTGCATCATCACTTAACATCAGGTGTGATAGCAGTCAAGGGCTAATTTGTAGACGATAAAAAAAAAATCATCCCTGGCAAGAATGCGCTCGAACTCCGACAGCATTCTTAACATGCTAGCGAGCAAACTGGATTCGCCAATCCAACAGAAATTCATATCTGTTTTGGTGCGTTGTAATTCCTAGTTTTTATTTTTAAATAGGCTTGGGTCGGAGAATGGTTTCCAGCCGTTCACACTCCAGCGTTTCTGCTACGCCCGATTTTCAGGTTCTCAACTCAGGTTCTTCTAGTGGGCCGTTAATATAGTCATAAAACTATTACTAATCCCACCAACTCACACTGGAGCAGCTTGGTAAGTTTAAGCTCCAGATATTTCCTACAAGTCAGGGAGACAGATTCTTCTAGTGGGCCATTAAAACAATCATAAAACTATTATCACCCTAAGCCCGTCAACCCATACTGGAGCAGCATAGTGGGTCTAACCTCCAGATATTTCCCACAAGTCAGGGAGTCAGGTTCTTCTAACGGGCTATAAAAATAGTCATAAAACTATTATTATCCTAAGCCCGCCAACCCACACTGGTGCAGTATGGTGGGTCTTAGTTCTAGATATTTTTCCACAAGTCAGAGAGTCAGGTTCTCCTAGTAGTACATTAAAAAAGTCATAAAAAAAAGATTGCCATCCTAAGCCCGCCAACCCACATTGGATCAGCATGGTGGGTCTAACCTCCAGATATTTCCCACCACTCAGGGAGTTAGGTTCTTCTAGCGGGCCATCCCTTTCCAACATAAAAAGAATCATAAAATCGCTTATAAATGACGAAGTTATCCGCGAAGACACATAAAAACATTTCCCTCTTTATGACGCAGTCGGGTAAAAAAAAAGTATGTGAAAACACTCCACCAAGCCGTTTGGAAGTTGTAGGGGAACATATAAATAGTGCGGACAGACGAACAGACAGACAGACAACAAGAATTTATAACATTTCGCAGAAATGAAATTATACGTGTACTAAATAGTTGGAGAAAAATGCTTGGTATATCCTGGACACAATTCCGAACCAACGTTTTAATCCTCCAGGAACTCGGCATCAAACAGCGTCTGTCTTCCATCGTTCAAAGTCGCATTCTCACCTTCTTCGGGTATATTACTCGCCGAGGAGACACATTCATGGAACGTCTTGTGGTCCAGGGAAGGGTCGAAGGTACAAGAGCGCGCGGCAGGTCACCAATGCGCTGGACTGACCAAGTGAAGACTGCCCTAATTCGAAGTGTCCACGAATGCTCAAGAAGCGCAGGAGTACGGGAGCAATGGCGACGGCTTGTGAAGCTTGGCACCACCCCTGATGTGACGACCACGACCACTCTGTCAAGAGTGTAACAACGGAGAAGACTAACATAGTTTCTGTTGTTTAGTTGTAATTGACTTTACAAATATGGGATGCTAGAGGACGCCTGCGGTTTCCCCAGCTGTCACTGCTCTAGTTATGGCACTGGTGATGGTGGTACACACACTCGTACCTGGAGAGCATGTTAAGCCGTCAGTTCCGGTCATTGTCATTAACATTCGACAGTAGACGTTACTATATTCAAGCATTATCCTAATTAGCGTAGTGTCACAATAAATGGAGCCCTGGCCCTAAACTGGACCATTAAAATAGGCTGATAATGATGACATTATTTTATAAATTTCCATTTGCCAGTACACGTTCGTGCAACATTAAAAAAGAATCCCTATTACAATTTTTATTGAATCGTTTTTCCTATAAACTCGCCGTTGCATTTTACCGATGCACGCAACGTTTTGTTGGCTAGATGTCTATAGAATAAAAGGGGACAAAAGACATTTTAATTTCCTATCCTCCCCGTATCGCTGGACATTAGTGGCGGCTCCAGAGTTTTTCTTTGTCCTTATTCTGTGTTTCCCTTTTGTTTAGTGCCATTTGCCGTCTGTCTTTTTACGGTAACTGGAATCTTTTTAGAACGAACCTATAATGTCATTGGAGGCTTTTTTTATTGTAACTAACTTCTTTTTTTGTTTTGCACGCTATTTTTAGAATTGAAATTCAGTTTGCGTGCTCTGAGTCACAACTGCAATTGCACGTGGTCTTTAACTACTGATATCTATAGATTCTTATGGATGGCATGAAAACAGAATCTGTGACTAAGTGTCAAAGAAAATTGATATAAATTATTAAAACCACTCAGTCATAAGGAAAGGTAACAGGGAGGTGGAATTCTGTTTGATACCTCATTATGCACTTTAGTGTGACGCTCTTTCGTTTAGAAGACAGACGGCAAATGAGTACAGTCTGTGTTTTTGCGGTAACGGAAAAATTTTTAGGGAGAAACTTGAAATGTCAGTGGAGGCTTTCATCATTTAACTAAATGAATTTTTCTTTGCTTTGGTGTGGTAGTTTGACCCTTAGCAATATAATTCAACATTTAAATGTGAATATTTACGAACCGGCACTTTTCCACGAAAACTTTGTCACTCAGCCATATTGGTGACGTCGGTTTTTGGGATCTGATTTTCGATTCAGTATTGCAAATACACTCCGAGTATAGGGCTGCCTGTCCACTAGAGTGAAGTGAGATAACAGAGAGGTAATGTAATGAATTGGAACCTCTTGTCCGTTTCATTTTCTCGATACGCATGCTGGATCCGTTTTCTGGTTTTGTGGTAATAATTTTCGGTGAAGAAACGTCACCGAGCGAGGATATGGAGACATACAGTCCATACCTCCGCTACGGTTTACACTCTTCCGCTACGTAGCACCTGGTCTATGAATAAACGGTTCGTAACTTCGCTACTACCACCTCCCTCTGCGCCTGTGGACAAATAGCCTAATTCTCTCCGCCGTCCGAACGACTAAGCTTTAAAACTCACACAAGCTAAATCATTATACATGAGCTCGTTTTTATGTTAACCAAATCCATTTATATTCGGCGAATGATTGATTCAACAGTCTATTTAAATGAAAAATCCCCGCCACAAGCAAACGGTGCAATTTTTTACAGACGCAATGTAATGTAACACATTTTGTTGATAAATTATTCGGTTGGCACGCCCCTTCATTCAATTTCGTGAATAAATAGCTCATGCCAACCGCAATTGGAGATATATTTATGTTATACAACCACGTGCCCCAGACTTTGTCTGTGTTAGAAGTTTCTTGGATTAATTAAAATCAGGTGTAACTTTGTTTGGAAAACACAGTGTTGGTCGATTTTTTCTTATGATCAAGAAAATAACATTAATTTACGAGTTATCTCAACTTGTAGTAAATAAGTAGAAGATTTTCCATGGTGTTAAGGGTAGGTAGGTTATGTAGGTTATAAATGATCATTAGTGTGATACTTTAAACGGTCATTTTAATTATTTATTTATTATTAATTACCCCGTGGTTATAGTTGAAGCTCATGATCGTCGTTTGAAATCATGTTCCTTTTTTTCATCGACGAAAACGCTGGCGATTATTGATAGTTTGAGCTCTATGCAATTACCATATCATATTCGGTTTTATAGCTTAACAGTTTTATAGCATATCGATATTATATTATCTTATATAGAGACGGATGTACTCATATGCAAATCCCTGCGGAAAAAAACGCGGGTGTCGACTCTATCAAAAACATAAATAATTCTAAACAATAAACCATAACGCAAACAAAGCGAAAGTAACTAGTTAAACAAGGCAAAACATCACTACCGCTTGTTGTATTAAAAGAGGAAATTTCATAATTTATATATTCCACTTTTAAATATTTACGAGCGGAGCACAGTAAAATATACAAGTAAGATGAAAATTATATTTTTTCCCTGCAAATATTTAGCGAGTCGGTATCGGAAGGCCGGAGGCGCTTGGTTGCATGCATAATGCATAGTTTCAATTGTCTACTGCTGTACACTTGCTACTTAAAATTCAGTCTGCATTGTCTTTAAGGTTTTTATCTCTTTTGACGTAACTTCCGAGATCTTAAAGCTTTTCTGTACAGTTTTATTTTGTCTTATTAGCAAGCTAGCCTGTCTTAATCCGGATGGAATTGTGATTTTTCGTACAACTTTATTTTCTTATTCTTTTTAGTTTTATTGAAAAGTGTTTACCCACACTAGTTATTGAAACATCTTAAGTTCATGCTAAAAGATGGCGTGACAGGCCGTATACCTGGATATCAAGAACATAATATTCAACAATTTCGATATCAACGTCATAGGGATCGTGGTCTAGCGAACAGACGCTCTAAATGCCCGGATTGCCAGAGAGACGCGGTTTCGAATCCCGTCGGTTTCGCAATTTTTGATATTATGCTTATTCTTAAATATTTATTTTCTTATATTCGATCTGAGTCTGAGTCTTTTGGCAGAGTGGTCGTGGTTGCTACAATGCGAACTTATAATCAATGTCATTCTAATTAACCTATTTAGACGATTAAAAACATTTTTTTTTCTTATACAAGAGGAGATTTAAACTCTCGTTGTCTCCTATTGGTGGGAATTATAGTCATAATGTTGAAATCTTGTTACAGTCACCATCAATATTATGAATTGATGGTTTAACGTGCTCTTTGAGGCATGGGGTATGACACCAACAAACGCGATGAGATTTTATTGTGATGATGGTGATGGAAACTATGTAAGGAGAAGAGTCCCTTTCATCGGCGTTTCTGAACGGCTAAACAGATGTGGATGAAATTTGGTACAGAGATAGGTTATAATCTAGAATAGCGCAGAAGCTAATTTTATTCATTCAAAGAAGGATATTTGCAGTGAAACTGTACGGCAAAGCTAGTTTATTGTTTCTTAATCTTTTAAACAACCATTTTTTGATAAGATTTTTTTATTTGCTTTAATTTATAAAGATTTTCAATTATATTCAATTAGATAACTTTATTTTTATCCTTAAAGATTTAACGTTTTCATTAGCTGAAAGCTTTGGATTATTTTTGTTTGCGAAAATTGTCTTTTTTATTTTCGTCGTATTTTGGTTTCTTTTTCAACTTAACTTTCGACATCTAAAACAAACTTTTGTTTTTTCATTACTCTCCGTTATCACGCTTTCAAGATTTTGTACTTTATTTATGATCAACAGCTCTTTTTTAATATTTAAATGAAAAAAAAATTCAGCATCATATCACATCAAATTAATAAGTCATGTATATTATATTCAAATTAATAATATACATGGCCGATATTGATGACTTAATTGTGTGTTATTAGATTTTGGGTGGTTTAGTTTCTCGATTGGCTCTGACAAGTCAAGAATAACAACAAAAAATTAAATAAAAATGTTTAAGCTAAGCATATCTATGACGTCGGTGCCAGCCAGAGAGACGAATATCTTAGCATTCCATGGATTCACCGTGCGGGTGCCGGGTCCATCGCGTGGCTGAGAGAAAAACTCCGAACAGAGCCCGAGACTTGTGACACGGGTGTAGGTTTAAGGGTACCCTTAGTGACGCGCGTCAACACTCACCTCCTCTGTTCAAGTTATTCTCCCTTACTAGTGCAGCTTTGGACACTCGTTCGAATATGGAGCTTACTGCACTTCTAGTAAGGCCAAGGTCTTTTAGCAGGTTGTAGAGAGACTTCGCTGGTATACCCCTCGCACCCACTTCTACCGCGTATAAACTAACCACATAGCCATTTTTGGTTAGTTCATTAGTAAGGTCATAGTATTTATTCACTTTGAATACATGGTCTTTAGGGATGTTTGTTTCCCACGGCACTGTAAGCTCAACAAGTACTATACGTTTGATTTGTTTGGAAAAAAGAAATATGTCCGGTCTAGATGTGTAATAGCTAAGTCGGGATTTTTAGTGTTTACGTGTCCATTAATATAGTCCAATCAGGAGCAGAGCCCAGAATTGAATAAGGCTTGCTGGTGGAATTTGTACTTGAGCCTGCTTTAACGAAGTTAGTTTGTCTTTTATTCGTCGTCAACCCTTTTTGAGCTAGCTACTGAAAGGCTTATAGCTTCACGTATGATTTCTAGTACTCTGTCGTGGCGGCGTGAGTAGAGACCCCTGTCCAGGAGCAATAAGTGCCTTGCAGTGCCCACTCCCTTACCACAGGTATAGCAAGATTTTTCCGAGGCTTTTCCCCATCTTACTAGGTTACTCTGATCTGGGAGAGTCAGTTGAAAGGCATTAAGATAAAATTTCAATAAGGAATGCAGAACTACCTAAGTTAAACCACTCGTTTTGCATTTTAGGTTCATGGCATGCACTTTGTGTTGCGAGTTAAGAAAAGATTTTATTATGTCTTGGTCTTCCTTTTTACGTCTTGCACCCAACCCGGTTCTATTTACCTGAGCCCCTGCCATAAATTGTTTGTAAAATTGAAGCCTAGAGTCAAGTTTTCCGGCACCCTCGTCTTTAGGAAGTGAAGCAACTAGTTCGTCCTGGGACCAAACTAGAATGTGCGTTCTGGTAACCCTGAGGTGTTTATAGAGTTCCGATGGCCTTTTTAGTTTTAACCCAAAATTATTGTAATCTCTGAATAGAGTTGAAGGGTCAGCCGAGAGTGCTAGACCAAACAAAGACTTCAATGTTTTTATGACATTTGCATCTAGTTTTGCCAGATGGGTTCTGCCAATATAAACGAGGAATGGCCAAGTCAGACGTGAAGTGAGATAGTTGTCATAGACCCACGCTTTTTTATATTGTTAATGGGCTGTTGGTCTACCTTATTTAGGTCATTTATGAAGTTATCGACGACTACCTCAAGGGATGGAGTGCGTCCTTTGTAGTCAATCTTTCTGCCGAGGAACTTAAAAGGCAATGCTTCAGCAATGGTGGTTACACTTTGGCCACTAATAGAGAGACCCGGATCATAAGATGTAAATTTAGTATTTCGTCTCCCCAGATATGTCTGGGGAGACGAAATACTAAATTTACAGTGACAGTGATGGTTTAAGGAACATTTATTTTACGTAGTAAAGCAGTTTGTGGGTTCTAGGTAACGTCCTTAAAGTAGAAACCTTGGCTGGCACCGACTCCTAGATATGCTTAAGTAAATTAAAGCAACTAAATGTCACAGTTATTTTTTACTTTTTAGTGCGTTTTGAGTCGGTTCTATTTATTGTTAAAAAATTTTATTTCTTACTTTTAAGTGATTTATCGCCACGTAACGTACTCGTACTATACTGTCATAGAATATTATACGGCACTAGTAGCCAAAAAGCTACTGATACCGAGATAAAAACCGAAATCGCTGTAAGCGCGCCTCCAAAATTTGAAGAATTCCTTCAGTTTCCCCTGGATATCATCATCAGATCCTAACATGATGACAATGGGACCACCTTGGAAGTATGTCCTTTCCAATAAAAAAAGAATTATCAAAATCGGGCAACTCTGTAAAAAGCGTGGTCATGCATATAAATAAAAAAAAATATATACGTGTCGAATTGAGAACCTCCTCCGTTTTTTTTTTCGTCGGTTAAAAAGAAGAATTCTCGAGGCATAGTTAAATTCTATACTCACGTGGATATCATCTAGTATTAAATGAAGCTAAGTTTTACTTCCTTTTTATGTTTTAACCACTTTCCGATACCGTGCTTAGAATTGACTAAATAATTCTTAGTAGATAGAAAAGCCCAGATTGTTTCCAAGACCCGACTCACTATTTGAACCCAGGACTTCGTGATCGAAGCAACCAAACAGGCAATTAACATTGTTAGGTACATGCGATTAATTAAAATAAAAAAATTAGTAAAATAAATTGATTAAATTTTTTTATTACTTTATTATAAACTAAGATAAAAATAATAACGTACGCTGCAAAAATAATAAAAATCTGATAAAGATCTACAAAGTTACAGCAATTCAAATATTTGGAGTAGGGGTTTTCCGTCCTTTTCTCTCAACGAATATTTGTACTAAGTCACTATGGCGATACTGTGCTTTGACGTCACATCACAGTATGGCTGTCTCTGTCCAATCAGACATATTCAAATGCTTATAACTTTTTATTTATTTGATCAATTTAATTCGTTTATTTTATTTGTTATAAAACCAAGTTTCAAAAAATAAATTAAACTTTTAGACAAGACGTCTGTTCGCGCGCGACGTTCACCTGAAACGGAGCGGCGCGCCACGCAACCAACGCCAACCGCTTGAGGGCGACACAGACGACTTGTCATTCCCGATCTACATATATACGCGATTGCGCGCAAGATAAAAATCACGATCAAGGCACCTTATTCGGAAGAATTGTTAATTATTATTAAAATCAATCATTATAATGAATAGTAAAAAAGTCATCTACTGTTTTATTTATGTACGAGCGTGCAACGTCTGTCGTTGTAAAACTACTACGTCCGTAGAACTTCTACGTCTGTAGGTCATAAAAACTGAATTGCATAAAATTGAAAAGATTCCATCGTTCGCTTCAAGAATCGAGAGCTGTACAAACAGAGCCCGCATTTTGATAGTAGCTGCTCAAATAAAATACTTATGAAATGGAAATGAAATTATTATTATTATTCATTGCAAATGGAAATTAAATTTTCTTGAAACTTTGCTCAATACTTTCTTTCCTTTAAATCTTAATATTATTTTATAGTCATAAATGAAATAATGTTTTTATCTTAAGAATAGCTTATTCGGTTGTTCAAATTTGAATTCATAATCGTTTGTCGCTAGAAGACTATTTATAGTGACTCTACCACTGGCTTACCGCAGCTATCGTAATATAGTGATATCGTAGAGATTAATTTCTGTCTCTCTACGAACTTACCAGTGTCAACGAAGAAAATTAATACCATAATAATTCTCATATTTTCCTTTTAAAGGAAAAGATCAAACCAAAATATTTTACTGAACTGTAATTTACTTAAGCATATCTAGAAGTCGGTGCCAGCCAAGATTTCTACTTTAAGGACATTACCTAGAATCCACAAACTGCTTTACTACGTTAAATAAATGTTCCTTAAACTTGCTGGCACCGACTTCATAGATATGCTTAAGTAAATCAAAGCAAGTAAATGACACAGTTATTTTTTACTTTTTAGTGCGTTTTGAGTCGGTTCTATTTTTTGTTAAAATTTTTTATTGAGTCCACACTTTTATCCATAAAGCAAATGTATAATAATTATTAAAGATTCAATAGTTTTATGTAAACTTTTCCTCCTGATTTTCCTTGCGTACTCGTGGGAATTTTGAGATAAAATCTCATTCCGAATTTATTTATTTTTCTCCTAAATTTAAGCCAAAATCCGATCAATGTGAAGAAGAAACATACACACAAACATTCATTTATTAATACCTACTTGTAGATATGTAATCTACAAATACGTTGCCCCAAGATTCTGTATACATAAAAAATATCTGCGTCAATTTCGGCGGATAAACACAAAATACCAACCCCGGTAATGTGACATACATCAATAAAGGGAAGGGGCCGACCCACACCACTTATGTTATGCGATTGATATTACCACATATATTGCTGTTCAGAAGAAAATTGAGTACCCTGTCTATTCCTATAAGCCTACGAATTTGCATAAGAGTTTGAAAGGATCGCTCAGTAGTTCCCCATTCTCCCTTATCGCGTAGGGATAAGGACGAAAATCGTTTGGCGTGAACATAACTTAAAATAACACTGGATGCCTGCGAGCAATTCCGCGATGGTGCATCCAATCGTTTTCAACCATCATGTGATATCGTTATTTGCATACTTTTAGACTATTTTTTGAACGCGATAGCTTTCCCCGTGTATTGGAAAATTTTAAACTCGGTTTCCGCCGCTTTTAGGGTACTGCGCGAGAGAGAGAGGTACAAGATAAAAAAGATAACGCTTATTAGGATCAGTTTCTTTTATCTTAGTAACATGTAGGTATCATTGTCATTATAACAATCTTCAACAAGAACCTTCCTCGTTTCAGAAGCGAAGATCAGGCACGCTGCTCAATGAAAGTTAGCGAGGTGGGTGGCGTGACAATGTTTTTACTTTTGCGACTATCTATCAGGTTTGAGTTTTGGTATAGCTCTAACTTCAACTCTGGGCTGAAAATTACTAAGAAGAAAATAAATACACACATACACTTTTGAAATTTGGCACATTTCTTCAGACGCTGATATAGACTAACATAATTATGTCGAATTGATAACCTCCTTTTGTTGAAGTCGGTTTAAAAAAACTAAATATTTCATAGCTCGACTTAATAATCAGGACCTTGTAAGCTGACCAACCAATGAAACAGTAATGTTTTTAGGAAGTTCAAATATAGTCTGGTTAGTAAGTAATACCTTAAAATTAAATAAAATCAAGCTTTAAAGTCAACGCAGCCCAAAAATGCTACCGTTTATGACACTGCTTAACTAGAGAGTATTTCCTTTGAATCCTAGGTTTATGTAAAACAAGAGGAACTAAAATATAACATCCCTATCGGTCTATTATTTGTTCCACTAATCTTACATAAAACTATTATATAAATAATAAACTTAATGTTTTTATCCCAACGTTAGTTACACAGGTCACGCGTCAATAGGCAAACGAACGCAAAACAAACTTCCTAAGTGGGTAGAGTAATCAAGGGTCATAACGGGTCAAACTGTTTTTACACGCCACCGCGTTAGTCGCACAAAAATACGGGTCACGGTCGATAGTGGAGCGTGACCATTAACTAGCTGGCGGTACGCGAGTGAAATTACAATGTTTTCACTAAAAACCTTATCGTCTTAACATAGACGGGCTATATATTGCCCGAATAATAGCATCTCCTCAGCATTTGACAATTTACCAAGGGTCATAACGAGTAAAGCTGGTATAACAATCCACCACATAATTTGTACAAAAATACGAGTCACGGTCGATAGTAGATCCTTAACATAGAATAGACGGGCTGACGGACATAACATCCTTTTATAAATAATTGTTAATATATTCACAATGAGTCGAATTTTACTACCGATTTCTAATTATTATTTTATTTGAAATAAGAATAAGTGCCATTATGTCTAGACATGTTTAATAGTAACAGCGTCTAAGTAAATTAACCAATGAATGAAAAAAAGAACAAAGTCAATTGCTACAGATTTTCTTGTGAAAGGCTCTCATTGATTTTTCATGTGTAAGCTTGTTTACACAGTGAGTTTACTACTTTAGACATTGTTCTAAACAAACTGATTTTTTCATCAAACAAGCTTTTAAAAGCTAGCAAATAAGCTATAAAATCTGGTTTGATTCTATCTAAAAGTTTTAAGCAAACATCCAATATTTACAGTTTCAAGGAACTCCTGTAAGCAGAAAAACTGTAGACAACTTTAGAAAATCCGTATAAAACGTGTATTGTTCTATAAGGACTGCAGCTTAACATAACTGCGTCTACAAATTGCACAGAAGCTAGTCAGTTTGTTTCCGCTTTTAGAGAATTCGACTCCACGAAAAAAAGGGGCTAATTGTCCATTTGCGGGCAGTCGCGCGTGCCGCGTGAAAAACAGCATTTTCCCCGGTTGCCATTTTAATTCAATTCTTTCGTACAGCGCTGATGTTGCAGCTTTCGTTGCACGCTACGTGCTGTGAGCAATTGTTAGAAATTAACAATTTTTTACACTAGTCCATCTGCAACCATACGTAAGTAAGTAATAAGTGATATTCTGTTGCATATTTTGATCTAAAATATTAATATTCCCTTAATTGTATGCCTATTTGTTAAGTCAATAGTAAAGCCTTTTATGTGCAATCTCGTTTCACACGTTTTGAAAAATTTTTGAAATCTATTTTTAATGACTATGTAATATTTTACTTTATAATTGAAATCATCAAGTTAAAAGGTAAATTGAAAATGTAACTTAATATTGTCCGAATAATGCTTTTTCGGGTCATACGGTAGTCGCGGGAATTGCGTGGAAAACAGTATTTCCATGCCGCCATTTTTAATTCGATTCTTTTGGAAAATGGCTGTGCAGTTTTTGTTGCACTACATGATGTTAGAAGTAATACCTAACTGTGAAATTTATTAAATGTTCAATCAATTTTCGATCCGAATCGTTCGCACTCAGCCACAAGTGCAATCGATCCTAACGTCCCTCTTACCCGAGGCCCGAGTGACATAGGTAGCAGGTTCTTAGAGATGTTTCATATTTCTTCGTTCTTCCATTCAACAAACCATACCAGATAATTGTAGAGAAAGGTTGAGCTCCTGTCAATTTTCGGTTAAGCCATCGTTGTTTCTGTCAAAAGGTCAAACAAAAATACCTTTATTTATTCGTATTTATCAGCTAGAGTATCCTCCTAGCATTTGAGATGTGGGGCCTAAGAAAAATGCTCAAAACTCCATGGAGGGACTTCGTCTCAAATGCGGAAGTTCTCGAACGAGCCGAGTGCAAACGCCAGCTGATGACAGCTATAATGAAAAGAAAAGTTGCGTTTTTCGGGCATCTACAAAGAGGATTCCTCTACGAATTTCCAAGGTTGATTCTAGAAGGCAAGATACCCGGAAAACGCGCTCCTGGGAGACAGCGAAGAAAGTGGTTGGATGATATAAAAGAGTGGACCAAGCTTAGTTACACGAAGCTTAAAGCTGTTTCGCAGGACCGGAAGAATTTTCTCCACCTGACCGCCCAACTTCAGTTTGAGGAAGGCACCTGATGATGATGATCAGCTAAAGCTATTCTGCTTTACGCTACCGAATAAATAGTGTTGAGGTATTTTTCTTAAAGTGCTCGTTCCATTAATTAACTTAAAGACCTGCATGCCAAAGGAATTTAATAAAACTTGGCTTACTTTGCGCATTCACATTACATTATTGGGGCTAAATCCAAATAATTTAAAAGTCATAATTTATGTGCCAGTTTTATGGCCAATAACCATAAAATTCCGCCAAAAACCTTTTATATAAATTAATGTATTCGTCGCACTAACGTAATTTTTATATTCGACGACTATGTTCTCTTTAATTTATTGGTCCATTATTTTAATGCATCTCATTTGTATGGTTTCATTATAATAATATTATTTATACTACAATATCACGTTATTAAATTTGTTTAATCTGGGATATATTTCATAATTTTAAAGTGATATTACAAATATGCTTTGATTTGTCGTTCTTTTCTTTTTTCCCGCAATCTGTGTAATTGAAATCAAAAATATGTATTGGAATAGAATACACTTCAAAAACTCAAAGCAAGTTACGTCTAGATACTACAAATATTTTTTAATTAATTTTGAAATTAATAAAGGACATTATTACGTACGTATTTAACATTCACATTTGTTGAAGTACATCCTTCCGAGTTTTACCTTAAATACAACCATCAAAGCAAATAGACAAAAATTCAAAGTTAACAACATTTATTTCAAGATGGCTTAGTTTAGGTCAATTTTAGAACGTAATATGAAATAAAACCTACGAGGGTTTTAAACCTGCCATGGGTCGAGATAAACCCACAACAAACTCCATTACATATTTTTAACCGACTTCAAAAAAGGAGGAGGTTCTCAATTTGACTGTATGTTATTTCATTTAATATTTCAATATTGTTTAGAGCTAAATATATGTATAGAGCTGTGCAATCCTATATTTTTTTATCGTTAATATGAACCTTTATATTCATATTATTATAAGTTCTTAAACAATTCTTACTCTAGACAGAAAACAAATCTCAACTCGTAACTGAGGTCTAAGCTAAAGGGAACAATTCTAATGTATAAACTTCCACAATCTTAAATCAACCACATTCTAATCTGTCTTCCAACAATTCCAATTGCATTCCTCTGAATATAAACCGGGGTGGAACGCGAGGAATTCAGAAATTTTAACGCAGGCTTACACCTTCGGATATTAATTGAGAAAGATGGTTTTATTTTAACACACTGATGGAAAGTCAAATCATCTCTCCAATAAGGAAAGAGTCCTAGCCCTGTAGTAAGCCATTACGAAACTGATGATAATAATTATAATTTTTTTGTATTTCTTAATACAAAACTTATAATCCCATAATCTGCTTTATGAACTGGTGGACCTGACGAATTTGCCATTTAAAAATGCTCGTATACTATTCTACTCTGTATTAATCTGTACACTGGATTAACTTGAGGTATTCTTAGTGATTGTTTTTCACTTGTAACAAATTGTTTAAGTAACCCTACAAGGCTTAATTTTTTTTTTAGTGCACGACAAAAATATATATGTTGTAATTAGTGATCAGAAGATCAGATCAGAAATTTTTTGGAGCCCAAATTGTTCAATAAGTATTATTTTTTTATTTGTGAATTCATACAAATGACTGACACATCACTTTCATCCGAATTTCACGCTGAATGGACTATAAAAAAAGCACGAACGACTGCTTCAGGTAAAGATTCGAATTACTATGTTGCTAAATGTCTGTAGCTTCTATCAAGATATCAAAAATGTGGCTACCTGTAATTTTATAGCTATAGGAACTATTTAAGTTGGTGTTCCACATATAGAACTAGGTGCCTTGTAGGGTTAAATTAAATAAACACAACGATCCTGAGCCGCTAGCGGCTCCCTGCCACACGTTTGATGTCGTCAGCTCACCCCGTGGGGGGTTGACCAACACTGCGCTTTCTGGTGCGGAGTCACCATTCTAGCACCTTGGGCCCTAACGTCCATCAGTTGTTCGAACCACGTGCCCCGCCCATTGCCACTTCAGTCATTAAATAAATAGGAAATCAAAAAAAAATTCAAGCCTAAAGACATAAAAAAAATTGGTTGTCTGTAAAGTCGGTTTACTGACGATAGTTGAACGTGACAATGTCTTAAGAAAATACTGATGGAATGGTAGCATTTAATTGGTTATCAAAATTTATAATTTAAGTATATTTTTATAAATATTAATTTAAATTAATAAAATACTTGATTTTGATTTTATAAATTTATATTTTAAATTTATAATAAATATATTAATTTTTAATTTAAAATGAATATTTTTAATAATTATATTAAATAGACGGATGTCGAACGCTGCCGAACGCAAAGGCCGATTGGGCTTTGTCGCTCGTTCCGCGCTCTCGCTTGCACTTCAAGCCTTACATGGAACGCCTCAAAGCGAGGTAACGACGCATGACGTCATGTTTTTTCGTGCGTGCAGCCGGCTCTATCGAATTATAAGACGTTGTCACGTCAAAAACCTACGATACTACATTTAATACTTACAATTTTTTATCTGCACTCTTATTGCCGCAAGCTTTAAATGAGCTTAAGAATTATGCTTACATTATGCGGAATAAGTCTAGTAGAGTCAAATGAGTGACCGGCCATATAGCACTTTGTAGTATGAACATGGTTATTCAAGCAAGATTTATGGTCCGTGAACCAGAGCAAATTAATTTATGCACTCAACCGTGTCCAGTGGTTACGTCTCTCATTACGTCAATAATGCAGATCCGTGTGACAAATGTGTACGCACTGTATTAATGTATGCAAGTGTATTAATGGGGAACTACTGTGTGTATGGGGATTAATTGAGGCATTAGGGGCACAGAATTCATGTAGGTACTGGTATATGAGTATTGGTTCTTAATGTCATCTCAAGTTATTGTCGCAACTGGCTACGCTAGTAACTGTTATTTGTTTGTGTGTAAAGCCTTATTAGCATTAAGCCTATACTATTTTTATAATTTTTAGGTATCTGATAAAGAGTATAATCTTACTATCCTGACTAATATTATAAATGCAGAAGTAACTCTGTCTGTCTGTCTGTCTTGCTTTCACTCTACAACTACTGAACCGATTTAAATGAAATTTGGTACACAGTAAGTCTAGAGCCTGAAAAAGGACATACCTAGGCTATTTTGAATTGAGAAAAAAGGGTTGTAAGGGGTTAAAGGGGGGATGAAATGTTGTATGAAAGTATCGTCAGTTTGAAAGCTTAAGACAGGCAGTTGATTAGATATTAATAAATATGACATTCAAAGCTTAGAAAAATTAGGCTGCCGTAATAACTAATTCCACGCGGACGAAGTCGCGGGCAAAAGCTAGTATGTAATAATTAGAGTGCGAACGTCTTATGACTTTTTTACACCATCCATCATTGTAGACGAATAAGAATACAATCATGATCATATTGACTTAGATGATAGATTACATAATGTGGGTGGGTGGGCTTTATCCACAGCAGTGTGGTGGGTATGGGCTCCGTATCGGAGATCATGTTAAGCTGTCAGTCCGGTCACTATCATCAACATCTGATAATGATCGTTAATAAATGAAACATTATCACCCTAAGCCCGTCAACCCGTATTCGATCAGCGTGGTGGGTTTACGCCCCATATCCCTTCTCCGATAAGGAGGCAGGCCTGACCCTGTAGTGGGCTGTTAATAGGTTATCAATGATGATTGTATCATCGGGTTCAATCTCAGAAATCAATTTAAAATATGTGGATATATTATTGCCCTAAATTAATTGCAATGACAAACAAACGTAATTACCACTGCATACATAGTCCTTTAAGTCAATTATCAAAAGTTTAGCAGATGACAATATGAGTACAAATATTACACGATCATGTGAGCAATTCTGCTTGCTTATCCTTTGAGCTATGTCCACTACTTTAGTTCTCCTCCGGATTTCCTCGTTATGGATTCTATCCTTTAGAGAGACACCCAACATCGCTCGCTCCATAGCCCGCTGAGCGACTTTGAATTTGTGAACTGGCCAACTGTCAGTGTCCACTTTTCTGCGCCATACGTTAATACCGGCAGGACGCACTCGTTAATTCGTGGCAATCATACACATTTCTATTTTATTTCAACACTATGTTCATGTCCGATAGTGTAGAGGAGCCATTTACTAATAGAACCTTGACTTCTGTATTTATCGGAATTTACTGAATTTCCTAATGTATCAGGGTTATTACCGTTACGGTGTTGGCCCTTTTTCCTATAGAACCTTGACCTAATGCTGAAGGAAATTGTGTTCTCATATCCGGAAAGTTGTTTATTGGAGACAATAATGCTGTATGTTGGAATGTAGAACTGTTAATGTGCCTAGTCGAATATCATAAGCCTCATTATCAGCTTATTTTGAACACCGCTTGATCTACTCATCTCTTTTTGACAACCCTCGTGGCGCAGAGGAAATCCTGGAGTTGATTAGGAATTTCTTAATTGGTTTAAGTTTGGCTGATGGAAGGCTTACGGCCGTGGCAAGTTACAACCCTTCCGACAAGCGATTTAACGTTCCGGCACGATGACTAATAAGTTAGCCCGTTTCTATCTTTGATTGCATAGTCACTTACCACCAGGTGTGGTTGCTGTCGAGGGCTAACGTGTAGTGTATAAAAAAGGAAAAGCTCATTACAGAGTCCCTAAGAAGAGGTCTTTGGGTGGAGTGTAGATTCCTATCGCTGCTCCAATGCGGGTTGGAATGAAAAAGCTAACATTTAGGTAAATACAAAAATTAAAAAAAGCAATAACATCAATATTTCTTATTAAATGTACTTACTGCTTACATAACCACGCAGCGGCCGGGCGGTGCGCACCGCACGTTTTTATTTTGCTAATATCTTTGAAGATATTTATTTGTATATAGATTAAAGAGCACAAATATTTTACATTAAATTTCCGTTCTAACAAACATATTTATAAATATATAAATTAATACTACATGGGCTAAATAAGTTTCACAAAGTTAATTATTTTAATTCACAATTTTAACTTTATTGTAAGTTATCCGTAGGAGTTAGGTATATGCTATTGCATATTTTTTTACAGATTTTAATATTGTAGTACATTGTTTTGTCCTATCCTCAATACTTTTTGCAGCGCACGCTACTAAAGCAATTTTTGTTACAACTTAGATTACAAAATTCAAATTTAAGCAAAAATGCATAAATAATTTTGGAAATTTGTATCACCTTTGACACTCCATAATAACGTAGCTTTCTATTGGTGAAATAATTTTGAAAATTGGTTTAGTAAATCCAGAGATTACCTCTTACAACGTCACAAGATCACAAACTCACAAACGCTTCCTCTTTGTAATATTAGTATAGATAAATAATATCCCAGCGCTTTCACTAGCGTAGATCCCGTTCCCGTAGAAGTATCGAGAAATTCTTTCCCTTCGATATCTTTTTGAGCATCTATGTCAGTTTAAGAAATCTCACCGTGAGTCAATTTTATACGTATTGCTTATATACCTATAATCATCATCATTACCAGCCTGTAGACGTCCACTGTTGGACATAGGCCTTTTTTAGGGACTTCCAAACACAACGATCCCGAGCCGCCTGTTGCCAGCGGCTCCCTGCGACACGTTTGATGTCGTCAGTCCACCTGGTTGGGGGTCGACCAACGCTGCGCTTTCCGGTGCGGGGTCGCCAATCTACCACCTTGGGCCCCCAACGTCCATCAGCTGTTCGAACTACGTGCCCCGCCCATTGCCACTTCAGTTCTGCGACTCGCTGAGCTATGTCGGTTACTTTGGTTCTTCTGCGGAACTCCTCATTTCTGATTCGATCACGCAGAGATACTCCGAGCATTGCTCTTTCCATCGCCCGCTGAGTGACTCTGAGCCTTCTTATGAAGCCCGCAGTCAGCGACCAAGATTCGGGTCCGTAAGTCATCACTGGCAACACGCACTATTTCGAAGACTCTCGTCTTCAGGCACTGAGGAATTTTAGACAAAAAGATGTCACGGAGTTTCCCGAACGCTGCCCAGCCGAGTTGGATTCGGCGATTCACCTCTTTCTCGAAATTGGACCTACCTAACTGGACCATATGCCCTAGGTATATATACTCGTCTACAATTTCGAGTGCAGAATTTTCAACAATTACTGGGTGGAGCGAAACGTGAGCATTGCACATGATCTTTGTCTAGCTCATGTTCATTTTAAGGCCCACCTGTTTAGAAACTCTGCTGAGGTCATTGAGCATAATGTTAAGGTCATTTAGAGATTCTGCCATCATCACAACATCGTCGGCAAACCGCAGTTGAGTGAGGTACTCGCCATTGATGTTGATGCTAAGTCCATTCCAGTCCAAGAGCTTAAAGACGTCTTCCAATGCGGCGGTAAATAGCTTCGGGGAGATAACATCTCCCTGTCGCACTCCTCGCTGCAATTGGATTGGCCTCGTAGTTTCATCCTGTATACGGACTGACATGGTGGCGTTTTCGTACAGGCACTGCAACGCTTGGATGTACCGGTAGTCGATTCGGCACCTCTGCAATGACCTTAACACAGCCCAGGTTCCCACCGAATCAAAGGCTTTCTCATAGTCCACAAACGCTAAGCAAAGTGGCCGGTTATACTCTTCGGTCTTTTGTATACCTATAATAGATAGATTAAAATAAGGAGACAGATGTTTAACATTGCATATAATATTCGAATCGCCAAAGAGATTCGTATTTAATTGTCCGGAACTGGCAACAACTACAACGCAAAACTGCTTTTAAATGTCCAGAGTTTAATAATGAAATTAAAAAGTATTTTCGCCGGCGTTAATAGAACTGATGTGGGTATCGAGTATCGGAAAGGCAGTTAGCAACGGCCAGCTATTGACTAGTATCGGCCTGGAAAAGGCAGACGTTAACAAACAATTACCTTTTACCGCTCACTGGTAGAACGTTTCTAGGAATAGAGCTATGTTTCTGTCTACGTTCTATCGTTTGTAGAGTTAGAGCTGTTACTATATTTGATGTTTTATGTCTACCTACGATCTTCTAATCCCAGTAGACATTTGACAATCAAAATCACTAAACATATTTAAAAAGGCTGTTAAGTACGAGTAGTATTGATGACATAATTATTGGCTTGTGTTTACTTTATGTCATACTACGTATAAATTAAATAAAATAAAATATAATATAAATGCATTAATTGACACCAGACAAACAATAGGTACTTAAAACTATGAACTTACAAATATTAGACATATTTTGTATACAACTAAGTATGAGCACTAGCGACTAAACTAGGCCGAGCCTGTCTCTTAGGCGCTAGTCTCTTCAAATGATCTATATTACGTGACTATTTCAACAAAACCCATTTACATGACATTGACAACAGCAGGAAGAACAAAATCCGCGTCTCGACTCAGTACTAAACAATTTTACAAAATTACCCTAAAAAAAAAATAACAATACCAGTTAGACTACAAACTATTGGCACCTCGCCACATTTTTACAATAAATTAAATTTAATATATAGATTTAATGTTTTTAACTAGCTGCTTTTATTGAGTACAAAATTAGATACTGTTTATGTAACTATATTATTATTTTGATGATACTGTTGTTTATTACATGGCTTTTGATAGGTAAATGCCATTTACTTTTTTTATTACTTTTACGTTTAGTTTTATATTATTATTTTTTTTTTCAGCTTCAAAATTACTTTATCGTATGATATTGATTTTAATGTTTATTTTGTTATTTATAAAGTTTTGTATTGGCATGTAATTATTTTAATGGACATATGTATTTTATTAAAATACTCAACCTGGAGTTTTTTCCTGTTATTTTATTTAGCCCAAGGTTGCCTGGAAGAAATCGCTACTAAGCGATAAGGTTGCCTTTTGTACCTCATATCTCATTTTTGTACATCATACCTTCATTTTATTATTTCTGTTTGTTTTTATTTTGTGTCATGTGGTTTACAAATAAAGTATAAATAATAATAGTACCGCATTACTATATTGCCTTAAGTTAAATGGTAGTTCGAATTTTCAAATCAAAATATTTTGTCCTCAAAGTATATTCATAATTTTTCAGATATGATACTTTGTAGTGGCGGTACCTAAAAGTTTTCGAATAAGATCTCATCGACCAAGTAGTGTAACAATAGGCAAATTAACATTAAAATCTTAAGTACCTACCTATACTATACTATAGTATTACTTAACACTACATATACATCATGTGGTCCGCCCCGTACTGTTCACTGACGTAAGATGGCTAACTAAAATAAAAAATGAAAAAAGCCTTTATCTCTAGTATTAAAATTTTTACTACATTTATGATGTTTTTTAACAAAAAAAAATAATTTTAAAATTATATACAAGTCACGTCAAAATTTGCTGTTGCGTTGTAAGACTACACTTAAATCCATAGAAGAATCTTCTATAAGATGAACAATATAATAGGGGTTAAAAAATTAAATTGCCGTTTTATTGTAATAGATACTTCGAACTGACATAGAACCTTCACGGTTTAAGATTTTAAAGTGAAACTTTTTTCATACGGTACCTGTGTAGTTTTTCTTTTAAAAAATGTGCAACATTCGATTACCAACTTCAGATTGTTCAGTTGTTTTTTTTATTCAGCTTAGACAATAAAGATGGATACTTCGAAAATTCGTGTGATTTTTGAATACGAGTTCCGACGCGGAACTAATGCGGCAGAAACAGCTCGCAATATTAATGTTGCGTTTGGAGAGGGGACTGCTAATGAAAGCACTGTGCGATTTTAGTTTAAATGCTTTCGTGATGGAAACTTCGATTTGAAGAACGAACCACGTGGAAGACCGCCCACACAGGTGAAAAACAATGATTTAAAAGAGATGGTGGAAGCCGATCCGAGGCAAACTACCCAGGAATTAGCGGCATGGTTTAACGTTACTTTACCAACAATATTGACCCATTTGCGTGAAATCAATAAAATAAAAAAATATGAAAAATGGGCGCCTTATGATTTGACTGATCTGTAGAAAGAAACGCGTGTTGAAACTTGCGTTACCTTGTTGAATCGATACAGAAATGAAGGAATATTGGATCGAATTGTGACATGTGATGAAAAATGGATTTTTTACGATAATCGTAAGCGGAAAATACAATGGTTGACCCCAGGCCAAACGCCGCAACAGTGTCCTAAAGCAAAGCTTACCAATAAAAAAATAATGGTAACTGTTTGGTGGTCTCAGCTTGGTGTTACTCATTATGGCTTTCTCCGATCTGGTCAAGCAATAACGGCAGATGCCTACTGCGCCGAACTCCGAACAATGATAGCGAAACTAGCAGTGAAACAGCCCCGACTTATGAATCGATCTTCACCATTATTGCTCCATGATAACGCGAGACCTCATACAGCACGAGAAACCGTTTTAACTGTACAGGAACTGCAACTAGAAACCATTTGTTACCCTCCATATTCGCCAGACCTAGCTCCAACGGACTTAGACAATTTTCTACGTGATAAAAAGTTTTCTTCTCAGGAAGCAGTTCAAAATGCTTTCACACAGTTTGTCAAATCTAGATCACCAGAGTTCAATCGCAAAGGCATAAATGAGCTTCCTATTAGATGGCAGCCATGTATAGATAATAATGGTAGTTATTTTGATTAAATAAATATGTTAAATTAAAAAAAAAACAAATTTTTATTTTTCGATACAAATCGGCAATTTCATACTTTAACCTCTGATACTTACTTCTATCATTTTAGTCTTCTGATATCATCAAAAGCTTCCATCTTTACCTAAATCGATTTGTCCAATTTTCCTCAAATTGAGCAAAAAATCACTCTTCGCTGTAACAGGTAAATAATATTATCCGGTACCTTATAATATGTAAATTGCCAATATCAAGGAAAATGTACATTTATTTGTTTTATCTGTAACAGGAATATATTTCAGATACGAAAGAACCTCATATGTCGGGCCTAAAATACATTGAAATAATGGAATAAAGGTAGGGACAACATGCGAGAAATTATACCGTTTGTTTACAAAGCCCACCACCCGAAACTCGTCTTTATATTGTTTACAAATAGACACTATATTCGCGTGTGATGATTTCGAATTTGATGTTAAATTTTCTGTAGTTGTCTTATTAGTTTGACCTCATAGGATAGGTCAAATAAGTAATTAAATTTAGGTTTGTCCCAAAGGACAAAAGTTTAATTATTATGACTCTATTCAGTGCCGCCTAATCACTGGAGCGTATAGTAAAATTCACAAAACTGCCCTAACATTAGTGGTATCGCGACGTCTAGCCGTTATTGTGACGGGCAACGATAGTCTGATGTCCTATTATAATAGTTTCAGTGGCTTAATCTTTATTATTATTGGAGTCCCTTGATAATAATATTATAGTATCAGCTATTATATTTACAGTTTATCCTGAACAGATTGTGTTGTTAATATTTAAGTAAACAAATTGACGGAATTATTAAACTAGAATTTTGGGAGTCACTATTTCTTTTAGACAATATTCTTCATTTATGACATTTTTTAAATTTATAGGTATCATTTTCAGTTTTTTTAGAATTTTCAAAAGTTATTAATTAATAAAAAAATATATTTTTTATTTGCTGTAAAGTTTTTTTGATACGATTTTCTATGCTAGGTCCAAATCGAATCGAATGAGCTCATATTTTAGGAGCTATATCGTTAGTATGGGGTAAGTTTTCAGGTATTTCATTTTAACAATTATGTAGTCTAAATAATAATTGTAGTAAAATGATCTTCATACTTATTATGAAAAAAATATTTTAATAATGTACTTTTTTTATTAATTAAAAATTGAATGCAAATCTTGAATACAATCACACCTGATGTTAAGTGATGATTCAATCTAAGCTGGAAACGGAACTTGTTAGGAGTAATATAAAATCCACACCGTCACCGTACCGGAACACTAAATTACTTAGCGGTACGACTTTGTTTGTAGGCTTGTAACAAACCACGGCCGAAGTCTCCCACCAGCCAGACCTGTATCAATTTCAAAAATCTTAATCGGCCCAGTCAGGAGTAGAACCCAGGATCTCTGTCTTATAAATCCACTGCGCATACCACTGCGCCGAAGAGACTATCAAAAGTAAGAAGAAGTACATAGGAACTAGTAGGTAGTGTGTCATGAATATATGTTAAACTTATCTACTCTTTTCGTAACATCTAGCTCACTGAAAGCCTGTCCGAGGAATGTCGCAGAGTAAAAATGAATGTCATGGAACAAAAATGAATGTTGTCTTACTAATTGTTTAGAGACCCGGGGACTATCGCCGCTGGAGCGGGAAATTGTATTACCCAGGCCTGGAAATTAAAGCATTATTTGTGATCAAATTACCTAAAAGGGGAAATGTACTTACTTAGACAATTTCATCTTTATTCTGCGAGCATATTTTAAGAATAGTCAACTCAAAGTTTGGCGATAACTTTAGAACATTTTTGAAAAAAAAAATGTTTTCTAATATAATAAAATAAAAAAATGTTTTACTGTTCTAATAGGTACAATGTTTAGTATAGTTGCGTATATTTATGCCTAATAAGCTATTAAAGCTTGCTAATATAAAGCATTATGAATTCAATAATAAAAAAAATTCTAAATATAAAAACAGAACTAATTAACAAAAAATAGAACTGACTTAAAACGCACTAAAAAGTAAAAAATAACTGCGTCATTTTGTTGCTTTAATTTACTTAAGCATATCTATGAAGTCGGTGCCTATAAAATTTGAAGAGTCCCTTCAATTTCCCCAGGATACCATCATCAGATCCTAATATGATGACAATGGGGCTACCTTGGAAGTGAGCCCTTTCTAATAAAAAAAGAATTATCAAAATCGGACTACTCTGTAAAAAGTTATACATAAAAAAAAAGAAATGTACGTGTCGAATTGAGAACTTCCTCCGTTTATTTCGTCAGTTAAAAAGAGTAGAATAATTTGGTTCGAAAAACGGGATCGGACCAAATAAATTTATGAAATTAAAAAATCAACAATATTGAAACGAAATCTAATGACTGTAGAAAGTAGAAACGAGCACTGTAGAGAAACTGGATTGATCAAGGATAAACAGATTAACAGTTTTTTACTAAATGCATTTGAAATTTATGAAAAAAATCAAGGTTTAAACTTTTTTGTCTGTGTGTCTTTTCCGGTTAATCTCAGAAATGGTTGCAACGATTTTGAAATGACTTTAACTTACAGATATTTAATGTAGTAATTTAAGCTACTTTAATTTTTGAAATTTCATTTATTTTAATTCTATTTCCATGCGTATGTTTCCCAGTTTACAAAATATGACTGATATTCATTTTAAAAATCTAAATAGTTCGGCATTCAAAATCACTCCATTCATTTAAGCGTCGTCTGAAAAACCACTATTTGTCTATGTAATATATATGTATTCGAATGTAATCAGATTTATGTATGTTTATTTTCATGTATATATTATAAATATATATTTTAAGTATATATATACCTATATAGATATTCATGTATTACTGTGTAACTTATAGTATATGTAATTTTATGCAAGTATATTTATTTGATATTTTTGAACTATTTTCATTTGTACACCAACCACCTGTTTTTTGTTCAATTCTCCTCAGGCATAACGGTTGCCTGGAAGAGATCACTTTTAGTGATAAGGCCGCCGTTACACCATTGTTTATATTTATACTTTTTATTTTCTGTAATGTTTTGTTCCTTGGTGTAATAAAGAGTTTTTATTATTATTATTATTATAGTTTGTACACGTTATACCTAATAGGTAGAGATAATAGAGTGATATAGTATACAACCAAACAATCACTCGAGTTAATCCAAGTAAAACATAAACTGGACCAAGACAATGAACGCTCTGCTAATTATTTAGAGGCCCAGGGACGGCCGCCAGTAGACCGGGAAACGCTATTAAGAGTAACTGCACTAGCCTCTACATTTATTGAATTACTCTTTATTTGTGGGTAGTACGGCTGTTGTTGTAAGATAAGAAGTATTTGTGTTACAAACCGACTAAACCTTTACTAAACCTCATTTACCCGAATTGATAATGTATTACTATCTACAAGCTGTGGCCGCCGTTTTACCCGCCTAGTTCTCGTAGGTATATTGGATACAGGATTTAATCTATCTCAATTCCAGACAGACTTTAAAATAAGATCTGGATAAGAGATTAAGTGATGATGCAGTCTAAGATAGAAGCGGGCTAACTTGTTAGAAGTGGGACGAAAATCCACCCCTTCCGTTTTCTACACGACATCGTACCGGAACGCTTAATCGCTTGACGATACGTCTTTGTCGTTAGGGTGTAACTAGCCACGACGAAAGTCTCCCACCAGCCTTTTGAATTATCAAATATTTGTAGTGACTCTACCCTTGGTTTAGAAGGTAGGTCCTCGGTCGCTGGTATGCACACATCTTTTCCGCAGGATTTTCCTCCAACATAAAATCAAAATATTATCCTCATTTGAACCCTTCAGTTTCAATATCTTGTGAATCGAGGATCGTCGTCTCAAGAACAGTCTCAAGTAGGTATGTTAAAAGCTGAGAAGTAATATCGATGCTTCAATAATAAATGCCCAACCGTGTCCGTTTGTAGTTATCGACGCTTTCAATACTTGTTCATGGGTTTATGGACACCGTTGGGCATTTATTTTATTGAGAGTAATGATACGTACTAGAGACTGTGCTTGAAACGATCTCGGTTCTCAAGATATTGAAACACAAGAGTTAAAATTAGTCTATTTTGATTTCACTTTCAAAAGGAATCCTGCAGGAGCTTGTCTGTCTCAGACATTTTCATTTGAAATTCAAAACTCTGGGTTTGAAAGTTGGTGGTGTTATACCATGTCCCGAAATGCACATTTAGCCGTTGGTCCAGATTTCTATCTAAATTTTTTAATACTCAATAGTGATCGTTATGAGAAGTGTCATTATCACCCTAAAATTGCCGACCTGCATTGGCGTAGTGGGTTAGTACTCAGTGTCCCTCTTCTATGTGTAGTGCATTATAGGGCTGATAGAACTTGCCTACAAAAAGTAGACTGAAATTGCGCGGCAATTTTTTCTTAATTTAGGTAGTAAAAATTTCACACACATGCGTATTTTACTCTACTTATGATGATGATTAAATCTTAAAGGTTGAATCAAAATAGACTCTTTAGAAATGTTTCAATATCTTGAGGTTTGAAGATCAACTCAAGTAGACTTGAGAGTACCGACACAAAGTCATAATTCGTCTTGCAATCGACACTTCTAACAAGGTACGAACGTTGTCTGATAGTCGGTTCAACAAATCTCAAGAAGGCTGGACTTCGGTGTGATATGTCGTGGCCGAAATTGGGTCACGAGGTCATTATTATTATACCACAGTCGTACATAATCTACTAATACATATGTATTAATATTTGGTTCGTACCCATCAAGGAAAACACGTCCCCTATCCACTCGAGAGATGTCAACTGAAATGAGAATCGGGGATGACACAAAAATTTATGTTGCCATAATTGTTTGGAGACTGAGGGACATCGCCCCTGAGGTGAGAAATTGTGTTAAGATAAACAAGTATTAGTTATAGAAAATATAAATCTAGATATTCCCGTTTAAAAGAAAATTAGAATTTTGTTCCTATAGTAAGGTCACAGTACGGTAAATACATACCGACATAGTTCAGGGAGTCGCAGAGCTGTATTGGCAATGGGCGAAGCACGTGGTTCTAGGAGTTGATGGAAATTGGGTGCGAAGGTTCTAGAATGGCGAACTCGTACCGGAAAGCGTAGTGATGTGCAACCCTCCATTGGGCGGACTGACGATATTAAAAGTGTCGCCGAAAGTCACTGACCCCAGCCAGCTCAGGATCATTTTGTTAGATTTCCTACAAAGACCTATGTCCAGCAGTGGACGACCATCGGCTGTTAATGATGATGATGATAAAGGTGTACAGACATGCGTTGGACAAGATTGTTTGCGTGTGAAACTGAAAGATTAAGCAAAACAAATGGAATTCGGAGCTAAGATCCACCACTCTGTTCTGAAAAATGGTTGACTTTGTAGCTATTAGATGTTAATTTTAATTGTATGTAAGTATAAAGCTGAATTCAATTACTTTATAGCTTGCCCTAGGACATATAACCCGGGGCCGCATGGGTTAAACATTTGACAAACGAACGTTACATTTTAGACCAATTTTTGTTGGCAGCATTGTATACTCTGTTTGAAAAGACTATAGACAATATAGTGGCCTTATTTGCTGTATTGTGGTACCGCGTTTAAACTATAGATAATAGACTAGGGGCGGCACTCGTCGAGCAAAAATGACGGGCGGTAGGCTATAAAATATGCCCCTATGGAAAATTGTGGTCATTCACGTTAGGGTCCGAGTCTTGTGCAGTCATGCTGCTTAACTATAGTAAGAAACTGTGCGCGTAATGTTTAATTAAGTAATAACTGTAATAATGCTTCATTTTGATCATATTTGATGTCTTTGTAAATAAATTGTTATTAAGTTCCTCTTTTGGTGTTTTAAGTTTTATTCCCTTCTGGCAGTTTGTTAACATTTTGTATCTGCGCTGATCGGTGTCTTCTATTTTTGTACCTTTGGGTCACAATATTTCAACACACTCTCAACCAAGCCAGCTACGCTCCGAAGTTGCTGCGCAATATAAAGAAGCTGCCTATTCAATTTATCTTTAATTAAAAATAATTAAACCGTTTTAAATGTAAAATTATTAATTTCTATCAACACTTCTTTAACGTATATCTACTACTAGCAGTCGCCCGCGACTTCGTCCGCGTTAAAACGGGTAGGTACCCTTCTAATTTTAAAGAGTAAATACAGACTTTCATCTAAAGTGTGCTCATTCCCCGCTCCCCCTGTCAATATATTTTTTTATAGTTTCCCATCAACCAATATCCTTCGTCCCGTCCCGTGTACTAAAGATCAACATTTTTGTTAAACATTGTACGATATTATAGTACATAATATGTAGTATGTATGATATTATAGTACATATTAAGAGTTGTATGTAATAATGTTATTATTACATACAACTCTTAACAAATGCATTAATTTTAACCAAATTTGATTACCATAAAAATGGTTCTAGTGAGTTAATCTTAAAAGATAGACATACTATTGTGGACATTTTTTTAGATCATTTCAAAAGGAATAATTCTTTCATACATATATTATTAACCTGAACCGTTTTCGCAGCGCACGCAATGGAAGCCCTCAAGGATAATAATTTTCCCCGTTTTTTTCACATTTTCCATTATTTCTTCGCTCCTTATAGTTGCAACGTGATGTTATATAGCCTAAAGCTTTCCTCGATAAATGGTCTATTCAACACAAAAAGAATTTTCCAATTAGAACCAGTAGTTCCTAAGATTAGCGCGATCAAACAAACAAACAAACTCTTCAGCTTTATAATATATTAGTATAGATATAGGTCGATTGTTTCTAAGTGTAGTTGTCATTAAGGAATTCATTAAGTGTCATTTGACTTAATTAACGTACCTAACTGCTTTTTGTCAAATTCTAATGAGGTATAGCGGTGATGGTTTGAGAGCTGTTATACACAAATTCTTAGTAATTATGACGTATTTCACTTTTTAACATTCTGATCTTACAAATCTTTATGCATACGATTTTTGTTTTATCGAATCAAAAAAGACATTATAATTTATTTTATAGCTCGATATCAATATTGTATTATTTATTAAAGTAAAATTCATATACATATCTACACGTACACGTACACATTTTTTTATTAAATATCCAAGATTTTATGTTTTTAAGTATTAAATAAATATTTGAATAATAGAAATAAATGTTTTATTTAATTATCAAAATATAATTATAATGTTACAAATACTCTTAAATTGTGTACTTACATTTACTTACTTTAGTTAACTTAATTAATATATTAAAATGACATTTTATTCAAATGTACACCAATCTCAGTTGATCTGTTTATAAAACACCCATTTCAATGAGATCATCAACAATTTCGTTCAGTCTCGTCTTATACAGGTCGCTTGGTTTAATTAAAATGTCTGTGATCACCGTGTCCTTTGTGAATTTCGGAGCAGCCTGTACTTCTGAAGTAACAAACATCAAGCCAAACATTCCCGTAATAAGGCCAAAAGGCAATACCTGAAATAAAAAAAAATAATATTAATCTACGCCTCATCTCACAAAAACTCAATTACGGATTTAAAAAATAATCAATACATTTTGAAATCCAAAATCCGTTTAGAGTTGCACTAATTTTTTTTTAGACCTCCTCCGGGAACAATCTACCAACTAGCTTATTTCTGCCACCGTGTAGCACCGGCCTTATTGCTTAGGTTAGGTTAGGGGCGGGACCTAAGGGGCAAGGTCGCTGGTGCAATTTTGGGCATACCTATACCTTCAACGGACGTTAATTTGTAAGATTTGTACCTTGCGTGCCCTGCGAGTTTTTTCTCTTTATAGACGATGGTTTTTCACTTACCATCAGCTAGGCTATCAATTATTACAGAGAACTCGTCCTTTTACTTGCCACGATCCTCGTATATCCGTCCAACTTCATTAAACCTTTCATACAAGTACGTTGGTGCGTTGTACTTTTGATCTGGACTTAAATCAGAATGTGCTAAATTTGAACCGGGTACGATTATTTGCCTGAGTCTTCCCCTTCCAACATTTCGCATTCACTCTCGTCTTATAAATCCCTTTTATAAGTCTCCTTTTTTCATTCGCTCTACGTGACCAAACCATCACAGCAAGCCAATCTCAATTTTAGTCCCTATATCTTCTTTCATACTAACAGTAAGTCAGTGATTCTCTTCTTTTACACTCTATTCTTGATTCTTCACTCAGTTTTACTTACTACTTCTCAATGCTCTCATTTCGAATGCATTAATTTTTGAAAATCTTAAGCTAATTCGGGAATCGAACTCACGATCTCCGTCTAATAAATCCAATGCGCGTGCCACTATGTCACAGATGTCGTAAAATACACACCTTCTGCACCTCAATATCGTAATCTCTCCGCGGGTATATCTGCTCAGAGTCAAGATGTAACCTGCGCAGCGCAGCACTCAACTCCTCGTAATATAACTCCAGAGTCTGCTTGAAGTGGTGGTCTCGGAAACTCTTGTCTGACCCGCTGAAGATGAAGAACATTAAATCTACTAACGGGCTGCTTCGCCGGAAGGTTTGGTAGTCCAGGGAGATTACTTCTATGCTACCATCCTGAAAGTATAGTAAATATATTGCTATAAAACAAAATACTGCCTGTCTGTCTGTTTGACCGATAGATATAGTGGCTCCTGAGGAAGGTTTTAGTATAATTTGTTTAGATTTTTGTGTGAATTTGATGAAATATGACGATAATTTTTGAAAAAGACGTACAATTTTTTGGAATGTTGCAGCACACTACTTACCACACGAGCGAATAGTTGGAAATAATTTAATTCAGCTTTAAAATTAAATAAATAAATTTCAAAAATTTTAGTTGATGCTTTGTATGGCGTATTATATTTTATAGCTTTTCGAAAATTGGTAATTGGATAGTAAAAGAAACCATAAATTTACCGGTACTTTAAAGGGTTATAGGACTGTTAACCTTCCCCTCTTCTCTTTAATCAATCTATAATTGTTTATTTTGCGGAGTAGTGACTGTTATACTTAAAGAAAAAAAAAGACGTGTGGCACTCGGAGACTGCCGCGGTAAAGCTATTGCATAGCATTTTTATCAACTTCTGTTTACCTACCGACGTCATCGGGACCATGGCCTAGCGGTAAGTGCCCGGATTGCCAGAGAGACGCGGGTTCGAATCCCGACGGTTTCGCTATTTTTTTTTTCAACCGTGATATTTCCAAAAGTATTTTTTTTACAAGCGAGATATTTCAAAAAATCATGAAAAGAACTTAACGATACTTTTTAGTTTTTTATGGGCGTCTTACCTCTTTGATCTTATGCATCAAATTGCTTGTTCTGTAGTCCCCATGAGAAAACACCGCTCGAGTTATGGGCCTATTCAGCGATAAGTAGTTGTTAGTTTCCAAAATCCTATCAATGAACTTCGAGACACGTTCCTTATTTTCCTTTCTTATAACTCGAAGAGCATCCGGAACGAGCATTTTAAGGTATTCCAAAGAATTTACAACATTGTCAGCTGTATGTATGTTTGTATTTTTAAAACCCTCCGGATCTTCGATCGACCACGCTATGGATAGAGCATGGAGTTTCACCAAGTTTTGGATGCATTTGACAGTGTATTCCCAGTTTATCGGCTTAAATCTGTCGTACGCTGTGTATCCAGATGCCGATAAGTCTTCTAAAACCAGCGCTTCCTGAAGGTATACGACACTGCTTCCATAAAATTTTGGCGTAACCAATCTATGTGTTTCAGGAATGTTATGTTTTTCTTCGAGATCCTTGTATGTTTTCAGTAATTTGCTGTACGCAAAAATTTCAGTTTTAAATACAGGAAACGGTGCAAATTCTCTTAATTTTTCTCCGGCGGCTGATACTTTTATGAATAGCTTTAACTCCGTCTTACTCGGTGCTGTGATACTGGCCTGGTACATATAGCAGGTGAAGTTAGCTCCGTCACTTGAAATTTGTTTCGATATAATTTGGAAGTCATCGTAACCTTGCTCTCTTGCGACTCTCTCAAGCAATTTGTTCAACACTTGTTCGCCTGCCGCCATGATTCTACTGCAGACGTATTAATGATACATTTAGTTATATTACATTTATTTATATTAATAACTGATATTAATATGCAATTAATGGTAACGGTATGATTTGACTTAAAAAATTAAAATTAACGGAATGTGCACGACACGGTCGATCGTTTGATTAATAATGACATCCTCTAATGTGGATGACACGGAAAATGTTTATTACTTCATTATAAGAGAAGGGTGGTGTAAAAGAATATGTAGTGGGTAATATTGAGAAAGGGATGCTTGGATAGTCGGGGTATGAAGAGATAATGAATGAAAGAACATAACCATTTAATATTTTTTAATAATGTTTTAAATATATAGTTGTATTGTATTGTTAAAATAAAAAATAAATAAATAAAGTAAATGAGGGAAAATGAAACAGTTTTAAAATAATACAGGCTGTTTTATTTTACAGAATATTGATATATTTTGATGATATTGCTCCTCCATATATGAATAACATTCCCCTTCATTTTCAATTAGTCGTGAAAACTGTAGTGGGGTAGGATTTACTCTTAAACGTGGATTAATTTCATGTTCTCACAACTGAGTATATAGTACACAATATTTAACTATGCTATTATAACTGTGTAATGTGTTTCATTTTTAACCTTACATTAGCAACAAAATCGTTTCCTCAATAATTATACCTTATGTATTATATACGTTAAAAATACACATTTTCCGTGCATTATTTCCATTTCACCATTCTTTTTACCAATTACACTCACATTAACATCTTTCCGCGATATTTTTTTCGCGTATTAAGACATCAATCTAAGAAATAGCAAAGCCATTTGGCTCTCTCCCAAGCAAAAACAATAAAACTAAAGCCTTTGTGAAAATAAAGGGAAGTTCGAAATTTCATTTAGAACCCTCCAACCCTCCATGCTTGGTGTTTGTCCGACACTTAGTTATTATTTGGATTGTCGATTTTATTATGACAGGATTATTGTCTATGAAAACGGTATTGGGAATTTCAGCAACATTGAGCTTGTCAAATAATGTTAGGACACTTACTTGTAAGTGATTAAGAATTGATTTAGTCTATTTCATGCTAGTGCTTGGCAAATATTATATTACCTGATAACTTCAGGCGTGTACTAAGTACAAATTATCTATCTATTTATCTGTAAATAAAAATAGTGTTTTATTGTATCTTTTAAAAAAATTATCTTTCTAATATAGAAATTGAATCTTGGAAATGGTTCCAACGATTTTCGTGAAATGTATTGCATTGAGTTTCGGAGGCGATTAATTAATTTTAGAAAAAGTATAATTTCCAAAAAAAAGAAAAATACCGAGCATAACTCGATCAATTAGGTACTGTCTTCTTAAAATGCCACTTCTATCAAAGATCGACGATCGTTTAGGAAATTTGAATTAGGTATGTGTACAGCAACCCTTAATCGTATACGAGTGTTTTTTTTTTCACCAAAAAATAGCAAAATGAATGAATTATTTACTATTGGTGATGACGTATTGGTGGTAACGCCACGTTTAAATAATATTGTGTGGTTTTATGAAACCACAATAAAAGTTAAGTTTAACCTCAAATTGGCCTTGGCTGCATTGTCAAGCGTAATCCGACATGCGATAACCTAAACTGTATCGATAACCGGTGGTGGATTCGTAACTACATGAAACGATTATGATTTTGAATTTTGATAGACGCAATAGAAATAAGGTCTAATGAAAAAAATAATTCTTAATAAATAGCTTGTAGAGCTAATACCTTGATCTTAAATCTTAATGAAGATTTCCAATATGGCGGTATCGAATCCACTCGCGTAGATAAACTGACGTAACTTCGCCTCAGAACGAGGTGCCGAAGTTCTAATGAATCGCGAAACTTTTCTCCTTTTAAAGACATTTGCGCAATCTTATGTTAGATTGGGTACTAACTACACTTATTCGCAGTTTAATTTCAGGGACATAAATTAAGAAAGTTTTATGCGATTAACAGTGATCGAATTAGCTACAATAGCAGTAGTCCATTTAGTTAATCTGGACACTATTTTAGCTTTTTCACAGGGTAATGAAGATGTAGAGCTATAATGTAACAACTGTATATAAAAATGAGACTAATAATGTCTGCAAATTGAAAAAATCAAGCTTTGGTTGAAGCAAACAAAGTACATCGAATTTAAACCAAGACAATTTTTTATGAGAAAGTTTTAAATAATTATCAGTGACAGTCCATAATAAAATTCTTCCTTTTTTTCCTTTCCTTTGCCCTATTATGCATGCTTCTAGTCAACTTAATAAAATTATGTACTCATTTGAAATTAAAATTTCTTACTCTTTATTTTTTTCTGAAGTTAATTTATTATTAGAAGAAATGGTAGAGAGCAAAATTTTATATATTTTCTTTTCTTACTTCAAGTTTATGTTTATTTAAAGAGTCGTTGAGAGAAAAAAAACAAACATGCAAATCAACTACTTTGCTTTTGCTTGCAAATTGCCTTTACCTAAATTATTGCCTTTATCTCAAATTTCAATCATTTTCCAAAAATAGTTACTAATCTTAACACATAAGCTGTTTATGGAAATACTTCATTTACTTTTTAATTTAATGCTTAAAATTAAAATTTTACCCGGGTGATATATACCCGGTTATATTTTCGCACAATTGATATCTGAATAAGGCAATTTTATTAAACGAATTTGTGTGTTTTGTACCTTGCTGCAATGGTTACAATTCAGCGTTGTAGTTCAAAGTACTTATATTATTGTTTTGTTAAAACTTTCATTCGTTGGAATTAAATTCTTGGATACATTTCGGTCTCGCAAGTTGTATTCACTTAAATTTATTCATTTTATATACTTGACAAAACATTCTGCACAACATTGTATTGCAGCATTTATTTTTGTAAGACAGTGGCGTTAATGAAATACCAACATCCTAAATTTTTACAAACTAAGCATAAAATGTTTTACAAATAATTGGTTGACGGTTGAAGGTAATGTTTATCAAAATCACCTTCATCGACGTCATAGTCACCTTCATCGACGTCATAATCATCAGTCATTGATATAATCATTCTTTCCATATCAACATCAGTATCATCATCAACATTATACAGGAAGACGAATTTGTGGATTTCGACTAGTCATATACAAATTTAAGTGTAATAAAAAAAATATTTAAAATTATAAATAAAGTAGCAAACACCCTCGACCCTTCAACGGACCTTCTGCATAAACTACGTTCTTATAGTAATCTTCTACGAACACTAAAAATATTACGTTACTTTCTTACGTTTGTTGCCGAAGTAAAGGGTGGACACTTCCATTCTTTATACATTGTTATGTTTTATCTTTTTTTTAACGACTACAAGTTGGCCCTTGACTAGTATCACGCCTGATGTTAAGTGATGATGCAATCTAAGCTGGAAGCGGGCTAACTTGTTAGAAGTAGGATGAAATCCACACCCCTATCGGCTTCTACGTCTTTGTCGGTAGGGTGGTAACTAGCCACGGCGAAAGCCTCCCACCAGCCAGACCGAGACAAATTAAGAAAAACCTCAGTCTGCCCCGCCGGGAATCGAACCCAGGACCTCCGTCTTATAAATTCACCGCGCATACCACTGCACCACGAAGGCCGTCAATCAAATCGTCAAGAATCAATCTCAAATGTATTAGGCAGCGAGCGTCCAGCGGCGTGACTCTTCTAGCAATCATCATCAATTTGAACCAAATTATACAAAATCTTAACAAAAACCGCACAAAACCTTCCTCAAGAATCACTTTATCTATGGATAAAAAAAAAACTAAAAAAAAAAATTAGTAATGCTTAAGTTTATCGTGAACATAAGCACAGCGGGGAACTTTTTGTAAAATATGTAGAGATAAATAACATACAGAAGTTATTATAGTTTTACTATTATTAAAAATAATATTATGGGATTTACGACTATAGCACTCAAATAACTCTTAGGAAGTCGTAAACATTAACCCTTCAAGATCATTTGTGAAGGGATAAGCTGATCAAGTTTGAAGTTGCCCTAATTAGGGTAACCAAGTTTGTTTTTAATAAAATTTAATATTATATTTTTATTAGCTTCACTTGCGTATAAAATCTACTAAAATTTATACAAAACATTTGCTTTATCACTTGCGGGGCTTTTGAGTGCAGTGAGCAATCGGTGGTCAGGGCTCTAGAATGAGAAATCTCCTTACAATACGCGCCGTTAAGGACTACTGCCTTCTGTACCCGACTCTTGATCCAAGAGCCAAGCGAAAGCTTCTTATGATTTTGGTCGAAGTTTTTCGCAATAAAACCATTGACTGGAAACGACTGGCGGAACAATGACAGTTGACAACATTCTACATGGGGGTTATCTCGTGAGAAAGGTCCGAGTATTTTGATACTTTTCCTTTTCGGCTTTCATGAGAACAGTAGTAACAACAGCGAGGCGCACTGATCGATTGACAATGACTATAATTATCATATCTATTACAAAAGCTACATGTTTTAAAAAAAACGTAGATCAAGACATCAAGACCTCGTTGGTCTAGTGGTGAGCCTATGTGGCTTCGATCACGAGGTCCTGGGTTCGATTCCTCGGAGTCTGGAAGTTGGTGGTGTTACACCCCCGTGAGCACGGAGAGCACGTTAAGCCGTCGGTCCCTGTCACTATCATCAACATCTGATAGTGATCGTTAATAAATGAAACATTATCACCCTAAGCCCGCCAACCCGCATTGGAGCAGCGTGTTGGGTCTACGCTCCATATCCCCTCTCCTATAAGGAGGGAGGTCTGGCCCTGTAGTGGGCCGCTAATAGGCTAATAATGATGATAATGATGACATCAAGACATCATCAAGATATACTTTTCCCTTTAAAACATGTTATTAGGTCGCGTAGATTAGGATTTAATGAAAAATTAATACAAATAAACACCCATGTAAGCATTATGACGGGGACGGGTCAACATATTGTTTGACGAAAAACTACATATCTTAAAATTAAACTTATAAGGGGGGAGAGAATTGGGGTGAGGAGGGGACTTTATATGAAAGTTCAACCTGAAAATAAGAAGGCTACTTAAAGGCTTTTCACGCGAACGACTGCTATGATATATAAAACAGTAGCGCCAAAATTCTACATTTAATATTGTGCATGCTTTTAGAGTAAAGCTATGCGTAAAAAATGTAATTTTACTTTTTGATTTTTTTAAATAGGATCGCACTTGACTACAATCATCCCTGACTTACAACAGTTGTTTTTAAAATCAGATTTGTTTAATTGTTGATTTAAAAACATTATTTTGTAACGAAACGTTACATAATATTATTCTATTATTTTATTTAATTAAATACAATTTAATTGTATGAATATTAATAGATTAAATTGCTGGAAACTCAGTAAACATTCTTTAATTGCGCCGGCGTTTTGGTACAACCGAACGTAGTTTTACCGTTAGGCACAGAGTCGACCTTCAACAAGTGAGTTGTCACCGATAGCTATAACAAGCGGTCACGCCAAATTGTCTCGTTTAGGTACTTTAATTATTATAGCGTGATATTATTAGCTTATTAAATCGGATAATATTTTCTATTGTGTTATCTTTCTATATGGTGTTATGTTAATTATTTTCCCGCTCTAGGGTAAGTTTTGAATGGCACATAAAACACTATTTATATGTAATTTGGGCTCACATAGCTACTTCACATCATTTCATAAAAACTTCAATTAATTATTTTTTAAATCTTAATAATAATAATATTATGTTATTCATTCATTCAATATTTCTGCTGCAGCATTTTTGTTATTATGGTTTCTTAAGGTTTTATTGTATTGCGTCATGTTTTAACATCACGATTAATTTTACTACCTACCTACTGTAGTTACCGTTCTGAATTCAACCACCCATCGGCAATCCTGGTAGCTATGTTCGTACAAATCTATCATGTTGCCGGTGGTGGCAAGACGGCACGGACAATACTTGGAATACATGTGGTGATGATGATGTTTCCAGGAACGAACTTACGTTTACGTTGCTCACCGATTCACCGCTGGGCCATACCACCATTTACACCAGCTGAGGACGGATTTACGCCTTGGCGGAGTTGCGCATTCCCGGACCACTGATGACAACAGATGAGTACGAACAGCGGAAGAAATTTAAAGTAGTTATTAAGGCTCGTACCCACGATATATAAATTTTGTGCCCCGCTCGTTTTCTTCCTTTTATATTTTTTTTTATTAAATAATATTTAACATAGCAAACTAAATTTTCATTTTTTATCTTTGCCTACCTTAAATAAAAAAAAGGCGGGACAATTTTATTTAATGAATGTACTTAGTAGGTCTGAAGTCTAATTATAAATAAAATAATAATTATAAAGTAAACGAAAATTGGTTAGTCAAGACAACGCAGTTATGGTCGCCCTATTGAACCAATTGGCTCTAATCGAAGGGACGCAGATTCAAGTCTATTTGTCACGAGAAATTAGTGACTTAATTTTGTGCTTAGTTTAACAGGGATAACTTTAGGCCTCCATAATTTAGCGCATTAGGCCGCGGATTAACGACTCTTGAATATTAATTGATTGGAAAAATTAGGATCCGTTGTAATTAGGCCGGCTCTGTTATAGTCCTTTAGTTAGTTGAAAGTGATTCAGAATAATTAACTAAAAACTGTTTGTGTGTTTTACTGTTACTATCAGTTCAGGAAGTTTATTTCAAGAGCATATATCGGAACAGGTAACCAAATTCGGTCAAATCCTACAAGAGCAATAGCGATATGTTTTACGATATTTTTATAACTCGACGTTTCGAGTTTCGAATTCAATCCAGTTCTATCTCTCTACAGTATGTGTATAAACAGAGAAAAGTACGAAACTAGAGGGACAGTTTAACACCAAATCTAAAAGTCAAACTAACGTTGAGATGTAAGCGTTCGCGACTTTGGAAATACGTCCTAGAAAATCTAATACGTATATAGAGAATGTCCCAAATGTATGGATGAAACGAAAATGTGGGACACGTCACTTAATTATCTAAAACTAATTTGACTACTTTAAAAAAAACTGAAGGTGACCAAGTTATAGTACTTTTACAGATTACTTATACTAAAGCAGAACTCGATTGAGAATGTTTTTCAACAAACAAGTTTAAAATGAATGCCTAATAAATTTAAAATTATGTTTTGTTTTTCTATAAAATCTTATTTAAAAGATATTGAATATATTAATTAGTTTTAAGCTTACTAATCTAATTTATTGTCATGAATTCCTCATTAACAAGTACACTAAAAAAATTAGGCGCAAAATGACTAGTGTTTTCTGCCTTCATTTTTAATTTGTTTGTTGACAAGCACTCTCAATCGAGTTTGGCTTTCGTATAGATAATTATTAGATTAAGAATCTACCATTTTGAGGTAAAATTGTAGATATGTATATTTCTAGACTCATAAACTATACGGAGATTATCAAAAATCTCAGAAACTTTATTGTGGTTTTCATACGTGGCAAATAATATAGCCAAAGCAGTTGCACTTACAACTGGTAGGGTTTGCTTGTGAAACCCGAGATTAAAAAAAACTAATTACGGTGTAATGAAAGCATATATACAAATGAAACTTTGATTCACCATATTGGCCTTGGCCCAGCGCCATTCACTTTACACCCATCCGCGATCGGCTGAAATGCAGCTTAAGATAGCTAGAAGAAATCATTTGAAGCGATGAAAAAAGGTGCACATTAAAATTATTTCCTAATTTACCTAAGTCCATTTTGCAAAAGCTTGATAAGATCTATACGCAGAATTTATACCTATAGATTTTGTAAAACAATTTTCCTGATGGTATCCCGTTTTACTTGGTTTTATTAGGGCGCATACAGACATGCAGGACTCGCCAAGTACAGAACGTCCTTCAAACTACTAGCAGTCCGCGCAAATATTCGTGTAAGCATTCAAATGTGTATGGTTTGAAGATGGATTTATAAGACGAAGGTCTTGGGTTCGATTGCTACAGATCTAGCTGGCGGGAGGCTTCGGCCGTTACTAGTTGCCACCTAGATAAAGACGTACCGCCAAACAGTTTAGCGTTCTGGTATTATGTATTGTAGAAATTGAATTAATATAATTGGGGTGTAATTGCTCCTCCCAATAAATCAGCCCGTTTCCATCACAGTTTGCATCATCACTTAAGTCTAGCTGTTATTGCAGTCAACAACTAACTTCTAATGGATAAAAAAAACAATGAAACATTCGTTGCATGGCGAATTACGAGCAATTTTTTTTTATCGACTAAAAGTGGGCCCTTGACTGCTATCACACCTGATAGCATTGATGATGCAATCTAAGATGGAAGCGGACTAACTTGTTAGGACACACAAAGTACTGATGATTCTCTGAGCACTCGACACTTGGCGCATCCCGCTTGTCTGGTTGCACCTTTATACGTATGTCCGCTTGATTGACACGGGTACATGGTAAAATGTAAACTCGTATAATTGGAATAATAACATGGGATTCAATATATTCATAACATGGCCAGCATTTTATATTCTGTGTAACGGTAAGAGTTAATGAATGATAATATTTTATTCACGAAATCTCACGAAAATGTACTATATTTTTGTTTTTAGTAACAGTGTTTTTCTCACATTGGCGTTGAATTCCCAGTGCGGTAATTTATTATATTATAATCATTTTCTCAATTGTATTTAATGTAAAACCAATTATAAATTGTATTTAATAAGCACAGCAATTTTAGCAGAGAAAACTAGAACAAAGGAGAATGTCCATTTCAGCTTCACTTTTGTACCACATACCATTAAAATGGAAAAAATACAAGGATTTTATCAAAAATAAAATAAGTCAACCAAACGAACTAAATAAAACGTTGGTTAAAAATGAAATTTCTAGTTTTTGAGGTATCAAAAGATGGCGTCTTTCTAATGTTAGTCTGTAGGTGATAAAGATGTGGTGACATTGATTTGTCAAATTCAAAATATGTCATTTTTGACAACTCTTTTCTTCCGTGTTCCGGGCTTTGTTTTTAGCTATAATACATTTTAGACATAGACATCTTAGCTATAATAAGAACAAAACTTAATATTTTAATCTGATTATTCAGTAATCCTTTAGGTAACTTACCTAACCTGTAACCATCAAATCAAATGGACCATACGTCAATAAACACTGACAGCAAAAGTCAAAACACTATTAATCTGCCACCTGGAGAATGTCTACCATAGATAATATAACTTATCTAAGATCCGCCATGATTGTACGTAAAGTGTTGCATTGTTTTGGAGAGAATAAATAATATTTCGCCTAAATAAAAGTGAATTCAGAGATTTGGCTAATCAAAACTAGATTATTAAAACATTTAGATTTTTTCAACTTATGTACAGAAAGTGAGTCTGTGCTCCATACAATTTTGGACCATCTACTTTGCAAGTTGTCCTTTCTGATTAAACATATCTTATCCTAGAAGTAAACTTCTTTGAAGTTGTTAAAAATAAACAACACAAAGAACTAGGAATTGAGAATAAATAATTTTACTAGGGATATTTACGAAGAATATTAATTGTACGGACCTCTTTATTATTTATATTTAAGTTAAAATATGGTTTTGGCAGCCTCTTGATTTCAGAATGACGCGATGATTTTCATTTTGATGCGGGCATTCATACAAAATAATGTCTGACGCAATTCATACGTAATGTTCTTATTTAAATTTTGGAGTGGAGCCAGACTACTTAGTTAAAACTGGCTCTACCTGGACTGAGAGTTATTTCTGGGTAGATCTTTGGAAAACTGGATGGCTGTCCAGACTCTTGGTACTTTAATATAAACAATAACTTTAATTAATGAAATTGTGATTGTGTCTAAAATATCTCCAAAGTTTAATAAGAACGTAATCACTGTAAACTTTGCTTTGTTGAGACTTTCAACTTTATTGCCTCTTACATTCTATAACAACTGAAGTGTGCTGTTGTTTAATAATAAATATATTTGTCACACACTTAATATTCCCGAACTTGAGACTTCAAATTTATATCCAAGAATACCTCGGCGACAAGTTTTGTGAAACAAGCCATTTCTAAGTTATTTTTATTAGAAAAGTGAGATAGTAGCAGTAGTAAATTTTGACGATCTCCATAGCGCAGTGGTATGCACGATGGATTTATAAGACGGCGGTCCTGGGTTCGATTCCCGGCGGGGCAGATTGATATTTTTGTTGATTTGTATTGGTCTGGCTGGTGGGAGGCTTTCACCGTGGCTAGTTACCACCCTACCGAGAAAGACGTTCCGCCAAGCAATTTAGCGTTCCGGCACGATGTCGAATAGAAACCGATAGGGGTGTGTATTTTCATCCTACTCCTAACAAGTTAGCCCGCTTCCATCTTAGATTGCATCATCACTAAACATCAGGTGTGATAATAGTCAAGGCCAACTTGTAGTCATTAAAAAAAAAGTAGTTAGTAAAATTAATACTTAAGTAATCAATAATTCTAACTTAAACTAAATAGGAATTAATAATCTCATTTTGAGGCTAATTCATCATATAAAATAGATTAATGTTTCCTTCAAACTTCTTAAGAAATTAAAAAAAGGTTTTAGAGGTAATTTCGCCTCACTAGTTTAATGGAACGCGAGAGAAATGACATGGACCAAAAATGATTATGTGTGATATTCTAGAAAGTAATGTAAGTGGCAGTTTAGAAGTAATTTAACCACACCATTTGATAGAAAGCAATCCTTGTTCAAGTAGCAGCCTAAAATAAATCATCATGTAATGTCTAATCTTAAAAATGTTAGGATTCTAAAGGTTATTTTATAGTTAGTTACTCCATAGATAGTTATTCATAGGTAAATAAATGACAGGAATGAAATATAATTATTTACGTAAGATTTGCTAAAAAGGAAAAATATAAAAAGTTAGAATGGATTCTAAAAGTAGATTTGTCGCTATTAACTATCTTATCTAGGAGGATTGACTCAAAATAAGTGCTTACATAAGATCAGCAAGAAAATCAGAGTAGGATTCTAAAGGTTCTTTTACCTTGCCACTCTATAGATAGTTATTCATAGTTAAAAAATTACACGAATGAAATATAATTATTTACGTAAGATTTGCAAAAAGTTAGAAAGGATTCTAAAAGTAGTTTTGTCCCTATTAACTAGCCTATCCAGGAGGATTGACTCAAAATAAATGCTTACATTAGACCTACAAGAAAATCAGAGTAGGATTCTAAAGGTTCTTTTACCTTGCCACTCCATAGATAGTTATTCATATGTAAAGAAATGACACGAATAAAATATAATTATTTACGTAAGATTTGCTAAAAAGTCAGAAAGGATTCTAAAAGTAGTTGTGTCGCTATTGACTAGCCTATCTAGGAGGACTGACTCAAAATAAATGCTTACATAAGACCTACAAGAAAATCAGAGTTGGATTCTAAAGGTTCTTTTACCTTGCCACTCCATAGATAGTTATTCATAGGTAAAGAAATGACACGAATGAAATATAATTATTTACGTAAGATTTGCTAAAAAGTTAGAAAGGATTCTAAAAGTAGTTTTGTCGCTATTAACTAGCCTATCTAGGAGGATTGACTCAAAATAAATGCTTACATAAGACATAATTACAAGAAAATCAGAGTGGAATTCTAAAGGTGATTTTACCTTGCCATTCCATAGAAAGCAATCCTAGGTAGAGACTAGAGGAATGACACGGAACAAATGTTTACGTAAGACTTGCTAGAAAATCAGTACATTTGTATTCAAATGATTATTGTGGAGCCCGCGATTACATTTATTTTTGCCATTCCAGTATCGTTGCTTAGGACGCTCGGTTATTCGGGTGGACTCTGCATAATATCGCAATGCCATTAGTACTGAATATAGCGTGACGGTTGACCGTTGTTTCTTATTTTGTTCAGCTATTCACCGAGCTATTCGACGAAATGTATGGAGAATAAAAAAGAATAGACGTATATTGTGCGTGTGTAAAAATGAAATACAAGTGTAATAATCTTTTATTTTATATCTCATGATATTTTAGGGTACAAATAACAGGTAATAAGAAGTAAATTAAAAGGCGTCATATGAAGTAAATTAAAATATTTTAACCCACTATATCATGGAATCGAAACAGGCGTTACTTGGCGTAAATTAATTACGTGTAATTATTCATTTATTTTATTAGCCAGATTTAACAAAATCTAACTAAGAACGTTTCACTCCCAAAACCAGAGTGCTTGAAATGTTGCCTTTACAATTTTCGATTTTGAAAATTTATTTTGAAATTGCTATGCTTTTTAGCAGGAGATAGTAAAATAACTAAATTATTCATTATTCAACGATCAAAAAGAAATGAATGTATGAGGAGGTATATTTTGTCTTAAAGCTCTAACCTTGACGACCTCCGTGGCGCAGTGTAATGCGCGGTGGACTTATAAGACGGAGGTCCTGGGTTCGATTCCCGGCGGGGCAGATTGAGATTTTTCTTAATTTGTCTTGGTCTGGCTGGTGAGAGGCTTTTACCACCCTACCGACAAAGACGTACCGCCAAGCGATTTAACGTTCCGGTACAATGTCGTGTAGAAACTGAAAGCGGTGTGGATTTCATTCTACTTCTAACAAATTATCCTGCATCCATCTTTGATTGCATCATCACTTAACATCACGTGTGATAGCAGTCAAGGGCCAACTTGTAGTCGATAAAAAAATCTGAAATGACTATAACAAACATTTATTATTAGATTCATTAAAAAAATTCAAACAAATCTTAATTTGATCAAGTATATCTTAAAATTAGAAATATAAATCAAAATCGCTATTAATTTTACCCTTTAATAAACGCTTATAAAATACAGCCAGGTTAGTACGTGGAAAGTTAAATTACGATAGGCTGGAGTAATTTGTGCAATTACAGCCGCTTTTGCGTGTTTATGATTCCGCCATAAATATAACTTTGTACGCTTAACGATGAAATGACGTGAAATAAATATGAAAAATGTAGTTTCCTTACAGTTGAAATATGTTTAACACTTTAGGGCACACATTTTAAAAGGACTCTTGCCACCCTAAATGTTCCTGCGTTAATCGAGCCGTCAGGAATAAGCCGGGATTATGGCAAGAGACCTGATGGGTTGACGTTGGTTCCCTGGGAAGTGGGACCGGCCCTAATGTGGGACGCTACTTGCACATTGGCTCCGTGTCATATCAGGGAGATAGAATCAAGACCGGGAGCCGCAGCAGAAAAGGCTGAAACCGGTAAGTGGTACAAGTATGCTACTCTGACAGAGAGTTAAATATTTGTTCCTTTTGCCATGGAGACCCTTGGACCATTGAGTCGCAGTGCCAAAAAATTCTTCCGTAATATTTCACCGCGCCTAATTGCCTCAACTGGTGACCGAAGGGCTGGCTCATTTTTTGCACAAAGGGTTAGCCTGGCTATCCAACGCAGAAATGCAGCCAGTATTCTTGCCACCATTCCGCGCGGGCATGATTTGTACAGTTATTAGTCAGCTTAAGTTCCTTATTGTATTCTCACACTTTTTAAATCATGATGAAGTTATAATTACTATTCAAAGGCTACTGGACAGATTGGCGGTAATTTATGTATGACTATGTTAAAACAGGCCTTGTATTAAATAGAAAAACATAAACTATTGCACACACAAAATAAGACACATTATCAAGACTAATAAGACAAAAGTAGAATGCGCAAAGGCGGTCTTATCGCTACGAATGAGTGATCTTCTCCAGATAGCTGGAAATTATTATTGTTATTTTCTACATCAATTTTCCTGTCACGCCCGGAAACACAATAAATACATATAAAATGCCAAATTTGTTATAATAAACTTACTTAAAATAAATAAACTTAAATGTAAGCTATACAAATACATATATGCTCCTGGCGGAGGATTCACCCTGGCAGGGAGACCAAACAGCCGGGGGTCAGGGCGACAGGTGGAGAAGCCGGGAAACCACTCCCAGGAATGAAAATTTATCTTTTAGATATGAAGGAGAATTTTGATGAAATAGTACACCGAACAGAAGAGAAAGAATACGTAGATCCCGGCGCCTACGAATAGGAAGCCACTTGAGTTTCTGACGAAATTCAGATATCTGGTCATATTTTCGCAAGCCAAGCAGCAATATAAATCGAATTGCTAGATTTTGAAGTCGCTCAAGTTTATTAAGCTGGTCCTCGGACAAATCAAGAAATCGCATAATCGAAAACAGAAAGAAAAAGAGATTGTGCAAGCATAATTTTGGTAGGGATTGGGAGAACAGAACGCAGTCGCCGCAATGAACTTAACGACATAAGCGTCTTTTTACTCAGTTCTTTAATATGCACGCATCACGATAATTCCTTGGATAAATGTAATCCTAGATTTTTTTATTATATATTACGTAAACCAAATGAGCGGAACAATGATCAGTACAATTACCACTAACATACCTACTTCTAACATTTAATATAATTCTGGAAAAATCTGTTAACATTTTGGCTTATTAAAATAAAAAATATTATCTCAACATGGTGCAGTCTGTTGGATAAGAAATAGTAATTTTATAATATAAACGTTGTCTTTCCATTTCAGCGTACCTTCTTCATAACTCAGGTTATTACGTCTCGGGAGAGGCAGCCTTTTCCCGCCTGCGGGATTAGCGCGTTTTAATCTTTTACTTCATCCGTGGTGTACTACAAGGATAGTCACCTGACACTTAATTGAGGTTGTAATTTACTTGCTCTGCGATAGTCTGCTTTTCTATGAGCTTTGCTACATATATTAAGAAATATCGTAATAGTCAAGAACAAAATTAAATTACTACATATAGAAACCCGTACTTTCTATCTTTATTAATTTAACTTTGTTCATGACTATTACGATATGTAGCAACATACTCGTACATTGTTTTTTTTTTAATTTACTTTTTATTTAACTATTAAAAATACATAAATAAAAAAAATCTGCCCCTCCGCTTGTGGGGCATTTGAGGGTCAAGAAAATAGTGGTCAGGGATCCACAGTGAGGAACCTTCTCTTAAGGTGTTGGTCGAAGCTTTTCGCAATTACCAGAAGACGCGTTTCACCCGCGTGTCGTCATTCGGCGTCTTCAGTAGCCATTCCCTTAGGAATTTTGGAACAAAATGTGGCCCAGTGTCAGCTAACCCCATGCCAAATTTTATTGAATTCACACAAAAGGGTATATCGTGAAGAAGTAACAAATATACACATACTAAAACTTAAGAAAGAAGAAAGAAAGAAAAAGCGTTTATTCATCTTTAGTGCTACAAACAATACAAACATCTTGCACTAAGCAGATTTTCAGCTGTGACCCGGGTGACGTTCAGCCATTAGTAAAATAAATTACATACATTTAAAAATAAAACAATACTTAAAAACAAAAATACCTACAAGGAAAAAACAGAGAAAATTATGAAATAAAATTTAACACAAAAGTAATACTAATACAGACTAAACTGATACTAATATTAATAATAAAACAAGCCTTTATAATAGCAGTATGATTATTAAGAAAATATTTTGACTGGTGGGAGGCTTTCGCCGTGGCTAGTTACCACCCTGCCGACAAAGACGTACCGCCAAGCAATTTAGTTCTCCGGTACGATGTCGGTGTCAGTCGATGTATCTAGTTTATCATAAACACTGTGGCATGCAATATAAAAAAAAACACTATTAAAAATTTATAAAAACATCTGCTCCTTCATTTGCAGGGCTTTTGCGGGCAATAGCAACCGGTGGTCAGGGCTCAAAAGTAAGGAACCTTAACCGTTCCGGTACGATGGCTTGTAGAAACCAAAAGTGGTGTAGATTTTCATCCTACCCCTAACAAGTTAGCCCGCTTCCATCTTAGTGTGATAGCAGTCAAGGGCCAACTTGTAGTGGATAAAAAAAAATAAAAGAATGTGCTTTGGGTGAAAATTATTGTTACTACATTTTGTTACAGAAATAAATTATTTTCGTCTAATTATATTGACAAAGGCAATATTTTATTTATAAAATACGCTTTCAAAGTGCCTTGTCGTCGTAACACAGCCTTCACTGGAATGGCTTTATTCAACAAAGCAGCAGATACCGCGTGCCGCTGTCACCTGACAAGTTCTTTATAAGAGCGTCTTTCATAATTTTCCTTCGCCTATCTACTTTATGATATGATCTTTTATCTACCAGCATAATTAAAAGTTCATTAAAAAGAACCTCTCTTTTATCATGGCTTTAGCTTGAATAGATACATAGAATAGTAATATTTTTTATTAACCTACGAAAAAAAGCGGAGGAGGTTCTCAATTCGACACGTATATATATTTTTTTACAGAGTTGTTCGATTTTGATCTATTATTTCTATTAATTCTTTTTTTATAAGAAAGAGCACACTTCCAAGGTGTCCCATTTTCACTATGCTAGGATCTGATGATGATATCCTGGGAAAATTGAAGGAACTCTTCAAATTGTATAGGCACACTCTCAGCGATTTCGGTTTTCGTGTAAGTATCGGTAGCTTTTTGGCTACTAGTGCTTTATACTATACTATGACTATACTATACAATAGTACGAGTACTTTACGTGGCGATAAATCACTAAAAAGTAAGTTAACAAAAAATAGAACCGACTCAAAACGCACTAAAAAGTAAAAAATAACTGTCATTTAGTTGCTTTAATTTACTTAAGCATATCTAGAAGTCAGTACCAGCCAAGGTTTCTATTTTAAGAACATTAGCTAGAACCCACAAACTGCTTTACTACGTTAAATAAATGTTCCTTAAACTTGCTGGCACCGACTTCATAGGTATGCTTAATTAAATTTAAGCAACTAAATGACACAGTTATTTTTTTCATTTTAGTTGCGTTTTGAGTCGGTTCTATTATTTGTTAAAAAAAATTTATTACAAGTTAGTTCTTGATTGCAATCACATCTGATGGTAATTGATCATGCAGTCTAAGATGGAAGCGGGCTACCTTGTTAGAAGTAGCATGAAATCCACACCCCTTAGGGTTTTTACACGACATCGTACCGGAACGCTTAATTGCTTGGAGAAACGTCTTTGTCCATAAGGTAGCCCAATTTAGAAAATATTAATCGGTCCAGAACCGTTAAGAAAATTGCAATGTATTCGTCATAGTTATAATAATAAAACAATTATATATATTTTAAAGAGATATATAAATTTTAAACTATCTGAAATATACACATGGTTTATGACAAACTAGGTCAAGCTCGTAATATTAATCCATTAATTTTGCAAAATTCATTCCAATTTATATTCCCCACTTCAAAAGCTATTTTTTTAATATTTAAAATGCAGGTATCATTAAAAACACGACATAAAATACTGGCAAAGGTTCATTCAACGTTTTTGCCTATTATGCTTACTTTTCAATACTTAAGCTAAATCAAACGAGGCGGCTCAAAACCGCCCGCTAACGCTGCGTTGTAAAAACTACAAAAGTTTAAACTCAAAGACCTGGAAAACGTATATTCGTTGTAATTTAAGATCCTATTAAAAATAAAACTATGTGACTTTTTATTTATATATTAATGAACGGAAATCCTTAAAACAATTGGTAATGGTAAATTTTGCAGTTTTATCACATACCACCAGTTATGATATTGAAATTCTTATAAAGATATAACATAATAAAGTTACGTTACAGACTCTATACTTTATAGGCTGGTGTCAATAATGTTTCACCGCTTGCAGCTTCACCCTCGTAGTAAAAATTTTGGGATAAAAAGTAGCCTGTATTATTCAGACCCGTATTGTTGTTAAGTTTCATCATAATCAATTCAGTAGTATTTGTGTGAAAGAGTAACAAACATCCATACATACTAACAAATTTTCGCTTTTTATAATATTAATAAGATCTACTTAGTACTTGTATTATACTATTAATAAGATCTACTTCCGAGTACTGTATTTACCGAGTATTGTTATCACTACTACAGAAAAATTGTGTAGAGGTAACATTGCGTCTTAGGATCGTTAATATAAAGTGTAAAATTATATGTAAGCTCTTTACAGTAAATTTACCTGCCAAAGAAAAACACATAACTACAAAGCCAAATGTTTGTTTAGTGAAACGTCACGCAAGTTCATATCATTTCTTGACAGTGACTTGAATTTTTGTCTAAAATCTTAAAACATTAACTCAAAAGTGTCCATATTTTTTATGCTCATAAAACGTCTCAAGCGCTCTTTGTATTCAATACATTCAGGGTAGCCTTTTCGCGACTTATTCTTTACTTCACAGAACACGCGCCTCAAACGCCCATTGTGTCCCGGGCCTTAGTGCAGCTTTTAATCTTTCGCGAAATATGAAGATTTTTCACGCGCAGTTGCATTTTGGAAATGGGGAACGTGAAAATCATTCATTCATTTCTGTATCTAGATATTAGTAGTAGTAGAGGTATCTATCATAGGCTAGCATTTTGTAGTAATGTAAAATGAACGCCGTTTATATAAAAAAATATGATCCTCATCCAAACTGTTGTTTGATTACTGGGTCGAACTATGAAATGTTGATCTTTTCTTACAAAATATTTTTAGCAATACTGAATGTGTTAACTATTGGCGTCGTATCTATGGGCTTTGGAGAACATGTGAAGCCTCGGTCTCGGTCAGTATCATTAACAGTTACTCGATAGATCACTACCGTACCTACAGTTACCCTAAAAAAATCAACCAGCCTGCATTGAATTAGACCCAAAGAACCAAATCCTATAATCTCATATCAAGTAGTGGGTAGTTCTGAAAAAGTTTGCAGGCTGCTGAAGACGAAATCCTCAAAAATTGTGAATTTTATAAAAGCTGGTGTATTATTACATTCCTCAAGTATTACAGCAAACAATTAATACATACTGTCTGTCTGTAAATTCATCGGTAACCTTCAAAGCTTGAAGGACAGAAACACACTTGGCGACATTACTCAGTCATCTTACAAACTATCACAAATTCACCAAAACTAAAGCAAATGAAACCAAATCTAGGCGTAATGTTGTCAACATCTCAGAACTCTATACAAGTTGACACTTTGTTAATCTTAAATAAAACCAGGTTAAGTCTGTTTTTGTGAAACTACTCCAGTTAGTTGGCGCTGAGATCTCCAAGTCTGCCGCAATTAGTGTAAACAGTGTCGACCGTCACTGTCAGAGATCTCTAGGGAACTGCCGACACTAAAAGATACTACGGGTGAAAGACATTTACTTTTTTAAAGTCTGAATGTAGTTTAGTGTAGGGCTTTCGTTTATTACTTATCTGAATGAATATTCTACAACTGGGAACCACCTGAATTAAGGAAAATATACGTTGAAAAGAAGTGATTAACGCCCGAAAACGCAATCGCAAATCTAATTTAAGATTTCATGTAATAAAAGTTAAATAATTGAGCACCAAATCCTAAAGAAAGAATCCTCATTCTTTCTGTTATTCACCTACTACACTAACGTCCGTACATACAGAGATAAAAGTGGCATTCGATTGTAAGATCATGACAGAATTGTATAAGTAAGTGGCACGAATATTATAAAATGTGTTCAAAAGAATACAAAATTAATAATATTTTTTTACGAAATTTCAACACAACTTCGTTAGGACACCTTTATGATTACGCATTTATTTATCTATTTATACTAAATTTTAACTATTTGTTTACCGTCTCCCTTGAATATGGTCTAGATTTTATTTGTTCTCTGTCTATAATTTTCCTTTATTTATTAATTTATATTTTTATGTGAATTAGTATCGGTACTTTTGTATGTATGTATGTATGTATATATGTAGGTATGTATGTAAATATGTATGTATATAGTTTTGCATTTAGTATTTAATGTAAGTATATTTTTATTTGACAATTTGATACTATAGTTCCTTTATTTGTGTGTACGTTCGAACCTTCTCTAATGGATGCACTTTTCCTCTCCGATATCGGTTGTCTGGAAAAGATCGCTTATTAGCGATAAGACCGCCAATTGTACATTGTTTTTATTTCTAGTGTATTTTCTATTTTGTGAGCTCTTTTCTTTGGTGTACAATAAAGAATATTTCATTCATTCATTCACAATATTATGAATATTAAATAATATTATTTGTTATAAAAAGGAACTGAAAAAAAATTTGATAAAAAATTTTAACAAAAAATAAAAACGCCTTCAAAACGCACTAAAAAGTAAAAAATAACTACGTCATTTACTTACTTTAATTTACTTAATCACATCTATGAAGTCGGTGCCATACAAGTTTAGGTAAAGTCTTTAAAGTAGAAAGCTCGGGTGGCACCGACTTCATAGATGTTATTAAGTAAATTAAAGTAAGTAAGTGACGTAGTTATTTTTTACTTTTTAGTGCGTTTTGAAGGCGTTTTTTATTTTTTATTTCATACTTTTTAGTGATTTATCATCAACGAAAATACTAAAGAACCTACTCGAACTAAACGATAAGTACCAATATTCACTAGCTAGTTATAACATTCCAACATCCCTACAAATGTGCCTATAAAGTTTGAAGAGTTTCCTCGAGTTTTCGTAGATCTCATCATCAGATCATGACTTAGTTAACATTAAACCAACTGGAATCTATAACCTTACAAATCTCTCATTGAGACACATTAATCGAGCCCAATCACAAGGTAGCTACTGTAAACCGTTAAAGAGCTCCCTCAGCTGTCCTTCGTCTTCATCGCCAGACCCTTGATGACAATCACAGCCCATCTAAATGTAAAGTTCTCATTGAGATAAACTAATCGAGCCCAAACACAAGGTAGTTACTGTAAACCGTTAAAGAGCTACCTCAGCTGTCCTTCGTCTTCATCGCCAGATCCTTGATGGCAGTCACAGCCCATCTAAATGTAAAGTTCTCATTGAGACAAATTAATTGAGCCCAAACACAAGGTAGCTACTGTAAACCGTTAAAGAGCTCCATTAACAGTCCTTCGTCTTCATCTGCAGACCTTCAATGACAGTCACAGTCCATCTTAATGTAAATTTCTCATCGAGACAAATTAATCAAGCCCAAACACAAGGTGAAAGCCCAAACACAGGAAGGGATGCTATACCAATAGAAACAATCAAAGCATCAGGAGAGTATGGTGTTGATATCTTTCACACTCTGTGTAGCAAAGTTTGGGAAACAGGAACTTGGCCCCAAGAATGGACTCACACAGTCTTTGTACCATTACATAAAAAAGGCTCTACTAAAATATGTAGTAATTACCGCCTAATTGCCTTAATCTCACACGCAAGCAAAATCTTATTGCATATCTTAAACGAGAGATTGAAGTCCTACTTATCTAAGGAGATTGCTCCTGAGCAAGCTGGCTTTGTAAAAGGGAGGGGCACTCGTGAGCAGATCTTAAATTTACGCCAGATTATTGAAAAGGTTAGAGAGTTCAACAAGCCAACTTACATTTGCTTTGTCGACTTCTCTAAGGCGTTCGACTCAGTAAGATGGCCAGTACTTTGGGATACCCTCTTGACTATGGGAACACCAAAACATCTTGTTCACCTTCTCAGAAGGCTTTATGAGGAAGGTACAGCTTCGGTTAGAACGGACGACGTATTGTCTAACCAATTTCATCCAAGTGCCGGGGTTCGTCAAGGCTGCATCTTGTCACCGCTGCTGTTCAATATCTATACAGAACTCGTAATGAGAATTGCACTCGAGGATTGGTCCGACGGGATCGCTATTGGAGGTCACAAGATTTCCAACTTACGTTACGCAGATGACACCACCTTATTTGCATCTAGCACCGAGAGTATGGAATCATTACTCAGCAAAGTGGAACAAGTTAGCGCTGATTTCGGTCTAAAGATAAATCGCAGCAAGACAAGGATTATGATTGTCGATCGAGCTAAAGGCAACTCGCCCGAAGTGACTAGGATTGCGAATTGTGATATCGTTCAGTCATATATCTACCTAGGGGCACTTATATCAAACAATGGTGGATGCGTGGATGAGGTCAAGCGACGTATGGCCATAACAAGATCCGCCATGGATCGGCTCAAGAGGATATGGAGAAACAGAAACATCACAAAGGCCACAAAAATGCGACTTGTAAGGGCGTTAGTGTTTCCCATATTCCTTTATGGTGCTGAAACATGGACAGTAAGAGAAAGTGAGAAAAAGAAGATAGACGCTTTAGAAATGTGGTGTTGGAGAAAAATGCTTGGTATATCCTGGACACAATTCCGAACCAACGTTTCAATCCTCCAGGAACTCGGCATCAAACAGCGTCTGTCTTCCATCGTTCAAGGTCGCATTCTCACCTTCTTCGGGCATATTACTCGCCGAGGAGACACATCCATGGAACGTCTTGTGGTCCAGGGAATTGTCGAAGGTACAAGAGCGCGCGGCAGGTCACCAATGCGCTGGACCGACCAAGTGAAGACTGCCCTAAATCGAAGTGTCCACGAATGCTCAAGAAGCGCAGGAGTACGGGAGCAATGGCGACGGCTCGTGAAGCTTGCCACCACCCCTGATGTGACGACCACGACCACTCTGTCAAGAGTGTAACGACGGAGAAGAAACACAAGGTAGCTACTGTAAGCCGTTACGGAGCTTCCCTAACTGTACTTCGTCTTCATCACCTGACCCTCAATGACAGTCACAGTCCATCTAAATGTAAATTTCTCATCGAGACAAATTAATCAAGCCCAAACACAAGGTAGCTACTGTAAGCCGTTACGGAGCTCCCTTAACTGTACTTTGTCTTCATCACCAGAACCTCAATGACAGCCACAGCCCATCTAAATGTGAAGTTCTTATCAAGATAAATTAATCGAGTCCAAACACAAGGTAAATGCAGTAAATCGTCAAGGATTTCTCTTATATGTAGATCGGCTTCATCATCAGATCGACTCCAAACCTTCATCAAATTGTAGTGCTTTTAAATACTTATCGGAAAAATTAACAAACGTACTTGTTGTCCCTACAATTTTTGAAAGTTTCCCTCGGATTCTCCAGGATCCCATCGTTAGATCCTGGTTTCCTTATCATAATACCACCACCGGACTATCTGCTTTCCAACAAAAAAAGAATTATCAAAATCGGTTCATAAACGACGAAGTTATGCGCGAACACACATAAAAAAAAATATATATATATACGGTCGAATTGAGAAACTCCTTTTTTTTTGAAGTCGTTTAATAACGAAAACGTATTTTTTGTGACGTAATGGAGTGTTAACAACTAAACTATGCTTTATCCTACTTTTGAATGAATGGAATTCGCTGTACATTTCAAATTTTACGGAAAAACCAAACACGTGGGAAGATTAAAAGCTGAAAATTTATAGCCTTATGTCGGTTAAATATTGGTAAAAACGAGAAAAGAGGTTTTCGAGCATTTCGAGGAATCGAAAATGTATAGCTCAAAATGGTAGGTAAATTTGACATTGATATAAAAAATAAACTTACATCCGCATGATAACTGATATTATGATGACTGTTTTTTTGTATTTAACGTTAACTCCTTAACTATTCAATCGAGTTTTTTTATAGTTACAGTTGGCGGAACAAGCAAATATCCTGTTTCAAATTAAGTAGAAAATCAAATAAATTAAAACAACACTTCGTACACGGAAGATGTCCTGTTAAGCGCTTTATCGTCCCTCAATGTGAGGCGTAATGTAGAGCCTCATGTGTTTATAATTGCACCTACAACCGCACCCTTTACATTGGAACACAGTAATGCCGCTTGAGGACAAAAATAAAGGTATATCGCTGACTACAGCGATCTTTGTGACAAATGATCGCTGTGAGGTATCTTTGTGACTTGATCATAGTGACAACGCTCGTCACTATATGATCACTAACGCTCTCCCAGTAGACAAATTACTGATCATTAAAAAGATTGTTAAATCATACTATCTAAAATACGAGTAGTACTGATGACTTATGGTTTGTATATCCTTTATGGCATATTACGTATGTATTAGTTTATCTTATGATATTTATTTTATTTTGATATTTATGTATGTATTTTATTTTGATAGGTAGTATGCAAGGACCGTGGCAAATGGAAGGATGTAGTCTCTGCCTACCCCTATGGGAACGAGGCGTGATGCTATGTATGTATGTATGATTGTGTATTGGTATGTAATTATTTGAATGTAGGTATGTATCTTATTGTGTATTTTATACGACCTGCAGTTTGATCCTGACATTTTCGCCACTAAGCCATAAGCCCGCCTTTTCTACCTCTACTTCCTTCATAATGATTTTTTTTCTGTTTGTTTTATTTCATTTCATGTGGTGCATAAATGAATACTAAAAAATGATATCATCATGAGATTAAGCATAGACATAAAATAAACCTTGATCTATTTAGAATAACATAACTGTAAGCAAGAGACAATAATAGCGTTTAGAGATAAATTGATTAACAAAATCTATACTTGCTGGAGCGAATATAAACAAAAGCTAGTTACGATTATAGCCAATTATTCTGCGATTGAAAGCGCCTAGAGCGATGCAATTTATCAAAATACCGTCTTTTGTACGAAACATAATATGTTTTCATCGTGACATCTACAGAGTCAATAAACACAGTAATTAATTGTATCCATTTTGATTGTATCGACATCGCCTGACAATGGCAAGTGCAAACATAATTGGAATATACAGCCTTTTACCATATTCATTATAGGCCGGAATCTGGTGGTAAATTTTCAGCTGAAAATTATTATATTTATCATGATAATGAGCTTATTTAAAATAGCCTACTTACTTTTATATTTTAATCATTAAAAGTAAACCTACTTAATATCAAATGGATTGCCTAAACGGAACAACAAGTTTTCAGGCTCTGAACACTTTGCATATACTGGCAACCATACTTTTTACAATGGCGGTGGTGCTTCCCGTATAATTTATATGTCCCAGAGAGCTCCAGCTCTCTCTCTCCCTGTCTAGCTCTACTACCTTTAATCTCTTCTGCAGTAAAAGGGGGGTTTGGAGTTAAATCTACTATCGTGCCACTATTGCCGATGGTAATAATAAAAACTGAGTCGGCTTGAACTCTTATTTTTATTTCTTTTTATCTTATTTTTTATGCATACCTAAAGCATAATACATAATAATATTCTTGGCAATTTTACACAGTAGCAGAGAGATTAAATTATAATCACCGTAGCTAAAACGCAGTCGTCAACACATTACAGTTACTTTCAATATATTCGTAGATACCTTCATAAAATACTATAATATTACAAACTTGATCCTTATTTTAAATGGTTCTCCAAAATTTGCCACTAACTCTCTGTCTATATTTTCATACTCAATACGTTTATTGTGCAAATTAATGAGTCCTTGTAGACGTCAATTCAACGTTCGAACATTTCGAAAAATAAAATTTCATTGCATATTATGAAAATTAATGTGAAAGTTCTCAAACAATGCTGTCGATGTTTCATATTTTAGTTTAATTGAATAATCTGTCAGAACAATAATTTAAACTATGTAAAACATTTTTTTTTATTTCGACTGCCGAAATGCCTTGACTGTCGAAAACCTTAACTTGTTAAGCCTTACAGTACAAATGTGAGAATTTTAATTATTTGATTCTAGCCCATTACAGTATCAACATCCACTTCTAACAACTATCACAAAACAGAAACAAATAAGTAACTTATGTCTTTTCTCAGGCTTTCTCATCTCTGTTACAAATTTCATTTGCAATGGTTCAGTTTTTGAGTAACAAATAGAGTTACTTTCGCATCTATAATATTAAATATAGATATAAATTTATAGCCCATTACAGAGTAAGGTCTTTTTTTTTGTACATGGAGTTTAGATCCACCACATTGCTACCGAGTTTAGCCTTACACTGCCAACTTGCCGACTCCAGGCTTATAATGTTACTGGCAAATTCTCAGCAGTAAAAAAACTCGAAATTCTTCGAAGAATAAAGAAAACAACTGTGTTTTTTTTACTATTACTGTAAAAATAGTACGAACACATGGTTGAACATTTCATGAACTGTTGTAAAAGAGATTACGCAAAGAACGTTCAGTTCCCCGGTAAATACAGTGGAAACCAAACACGCTACCGAGGTAATTGCACCAATTACCAACAAGTACCTACAAACATTAACTAGTGACTAGTATAGAATAATAACTGGCCCATATAATATTTTTAGTAAGGAACATTTTTGAAATTAATAAAATACAACTGACTTTTTAACGAACGTTAAATACGACGAAAAGAAACGGAGGAGGTTTTCAATTCGTCACGTATATATTTTTTTATGTATGACCACGCATAACTTTTTACAGAGTTTTCCGATTTTGATAATAATTTTATAAGCACACTTGCAGCGATTTCGGTTTTTGTGTAAGTATCGGTAGGTTTTTGGCTACAAGTGCCGTAAAATATACTATGACAGTATAGTACGAGTACGTTACGTGGCAATAAATCACTAAAAAGTAAGAAACAAAAATTTTTAACAAAATATAGAACCGACTCAAACGCACTAAAAAGTAAAAAATAACAGTATCATTTAGTTGCTTTAGTTTACTTAAGCATATCTAGGAGTCGGTGCCTGCCAAGGTTTCTACTTTAAGGACATTACCTAGAACCCATAAACAGCTTTACTACGTTAAATAAATGTTCCTTACTCTTGCTGGTACCGACTTCATAGATATGCTTAAATAAATTAAAGCAACTAAATGATACAGTTATTTTTTACTTTTTAGTGCGTTTTGAGTCAGTTATAATTTTTTGTAAGAAATTTTTATAAAATATAAATGTAAATGTTTCGTCGGCCTCCGTGACGCAGCGGTATGCGTGGTGGATTTGTAAGTCGGAGGTCCTGGGTTCAATTCCCGGCACTCCCGAATTTCTGAATTGCTCCGGGACTGGCTGGTGAGAAGTCTTGGCCCGCGGTTAGTTACCCCTACCGACACATGTCTATGTCGTGTAGAAACCGAAGGGGTTGGAATTTATTCTACTTCGAACAAGTTTACCCGCTCTCATCTTAGATTACATCGTCACTTACCATCAGGAGCAGCCAGCAGTCGAGGGGTAACTTGCAATAAATTAAAAAAAGCTTCATATAGGAGAGAGCTTTCGATTCACTCACTGAACATTTAGTCACTAGACCAACGAGGTAGTCATATATCACAGTACCTTGGTTGTCATTATTTTTTTTGTTGTTGTGTGAACAGATATATCATTAACATTTTCTACCCGCAAATTACAAGGTAGATCCCTTGTAATTGGTACCTGCTTTGTAATTGGCCCTTACACCTTGCGTGTGTAATTTCGACACTATTTATCGTGTAACAAGTTGTACGGTACGAGTTTTAAATCGATATTATCAAAAAATTTAATTTTTAAATCGACTTCAAAGAAAGGAGGACATTATCGGATTTATAAGACGGAGGTCCTGGGTTCGATTCCCGGTAGGGCAGATTGAAATTTGTCTTGGTCTGGCTGGTGGGAGGCTATCGCCGTGGCTAGTTACCACCCTACCGGCAAAGACGTATCGCCAAGCGATTTAGCGTTCCGGTACGATGTCGTGTAGAAACTGAAAGGAGTGTGGATTTTCGTCCCACTCCTAACAAGTTAGCCCGCTTCCATCTTAGACTGCATCATCACTTAACATCAGGTATAATAGCAGTCAAGGGCCAACTTGTAGTCGATAAAAAATATCAATTCGGCGCATGTATATTTTTTAATTTTTATTACCTAAATGGACTCCGTCTGAAATTGACTGCGCTACGGAATCCGTTAAAAGCTGCTTTGTTTGTTTTATGATTATATATATGGCTTCGAAACATGCAGGCCTGGGTTCGAGTGCTAAGTCGGGCTATGATCGAATATGTACTGGGTTTGACATTATTTTTGAGTAATTCTCAGTTAACATTTTATTTCCAGGCTTGGAATTTTGGTGGCATCCCGCCTGTGACTCAAAGGGCACGTTAAGCAGTTGATGGTTATTTTCATAAGCAATCTTTAAAGAGTCAAACATTATCACTATAAACCCACCAACTCGTATTGGAGAAGCGTGATGGGTCTAAGCTTTATATTTCCTGTGCTAAAAGGGGGGATTATAATTCATCAATTATAATAAATACGATAATATATGTCCATATATTAAAACAGTCAAAAAGTACGTTACTTAATATCCTGTTCACCTTATAATTTAGTATCGAATTATTTCGAAACAGATAATAATATAAAAATCGTACCTACTTTTCAAAATCACGATACTGAACACGTCCAAATAGTAAAGTTAAAAAAGTAGGTTACATAGTACCATAATAGCCCATTTACCTTGTATTTTGGTTTCCAGTTATATCGCGGCAATTAGTGTAAACTCTCTTGACATAAAACCCGGAGAGCTCTCCGCGAAAGTGACGCACTCGTCAGTCGTCCCAGCGGAACTGAGTGCGACTTCAAAAAGACCAGCTGTCACTTCTACAATGCTTTGTTAAGACTGTGGCTAAATATAGTATTGTTTTCTTAAGTAACGTACATAATAACTATACTGTGTATCTACAAATCTTTTCTACACTACTATTATATAGGCGAAACTTAGTGTGTTTGTTATTTCTTCACGACTAAACGGCACAAGCGATTTATTTTTAACAGAGTTGTCCGATTTTGATAATTCTTTTTTTATTAGAAAGGGCACACTTCCAAGGTGGTTCCATTGTCATTATGTTAGGATCTGATAATGATAACCTGGGGAAATTGAAGGAACTCTTCAAATTTTGGAGGCACGCTTACAGCGATTTCCTACGTGGCGATAAATCACTAAAAAGTAAGAAATGAAAATTTTTAACAAAAAATAGGACCGACTAAAAACGCACTAAAAAGTAAAAATAACTGTGTCATTTAGTTGCTTTAATTTACTTAAGCATATCTAGGAGTCGGTGCCAGCCATGGTTTCTACTTTAACGTTACCTAGAACCCACAAACTGCTTTACTACGTAAAATAAATGTTGCATAAACTTGACTGGCACCGACTTCATAGATATGCTTAAGTAAATTAAAGCAATTAAATGACACAGTTATTTTTTACTTTTTAGTGCGTTTTGAGTCGGTTCTATTTTTATAGTAACGGGAACTAGGCGTCTTGTTTTTAATATTATAAATGCAATAGGAACTGTGCCTGTTTGTTACTCAATAACGCCTAAATTCTGAACTGATTTGAATGAAATTTGGTACGGAGATAGTCTAAAGCCTGAGAAAGGACATAGGCTTTAGTCGAACTATCACGAAGGAGTATTTCGCGGACGGATTTGCGAGCGTCTGCTAGCAAATAATATTGAAGTGTAAATAGTCAACAGTACAGAAGTAGAGCAGTAGAGAAGTTGCGCTAATTTTGTATACTGCTTTACGTTTTATTTCCTTGTGCGTACACGTTTTTATTGCTGCCACTGTATATGAGGTGTGCTAAAATAAAGTAACTTTTTACGATCGTAAAAAGCCGTACTCTTTTGTTTCGTGTACGTTTTTTGTTTAATGGATCATAAAAAAAAAGATTCTAAAATTATAATTCAGGTGCGAACCGTCTGCTGTGTTGTTTTTGATTTCGTTTCTGCTTTTTATAAATGGATTAAAATGAGTTTTACGAGTGAGGTGTGTTTCATATTTTTATTTATTTTTAACCGACTTCAAAAAAGGAGGTTATTTTTAACCCATTTCAAAATTGGTTATCAATTCGACCTGTATGTTTGTAATATTTCCAGAACAGCCCAGTTTTCGCATATGTTAGTCTATATCAGCGTCTGAACAAATGTGCCAAATTTAGAATGTATGTATGTATGTATGTATGTATGTTTGTAAGTATGTATGTATGTATGTATATGTATATATAATAAAAATGCTGTTGGCAGGTACGGCTTGGGCAGACAGAACGATCGCGGCGAAAGACTTGTCGACTTCTGCATGGAAAATAAATTTATGATTGCGAACACCTGCTTTCAACAACATCCACGCCGGCTCTACACATGGAAGTCTCCAGGTGATAGGTACAGAAACCAAATTGACTACATTCTTGTATCCGCTCGCTGGAAGTCTTCCATACGGAAAGTCAAAACGTTTCCAGGCGCCGACTGTGGCACAGATCATATCTTACTTGTCGCATGGATGGCCTTGCGACTGAAGAAATCTAAGAAACCTGTTATACCACAGCCAAAGCAACTTAATGCGCCCGAGATAATCTTCCTACGCAACTCTATGGAAGAAAAACTCCGAAAGTGCCCACCTACTGGTTCAACATCACCTAACAGCACGTGGGAAGAATTCAAAAAACCCCTCATGGAGACCTTGATTGAAATAAAAAACAGAAGAGGCCATAAAGACAATAGGAAAATGTGGATATCTGACTCTACCTGGCAAACGGTCCAAAGGCGAAAAGACTTATTATCCGATAAAGTGCAACATCAAAACAACGGTGACGCTTACAAATACTTAAGCCTAAAAATTCAAAAAGAATGCCGTCGGGACAAGAACGCATTCATTGAAAGTATTTGCAGGGACATTGAAGCACACTCTGTTACTTATCAGACGGCTGATCTTTTTCGGAAAGTGCGGTTACTCTGTAAGCAATTTAAGCCGAAGAGTTGGGTTATAGAAGATGAGGATGGAAACACCATACATGAGCTAGATAAAATCATGGAGAGATGGCGATCATACTGCGAAGCTCTCTATAAAGGATCGGCTAATGCAACTGCTCTTGTATGGGATGATAGCCCCCCAGAACCGAATATACTGCGTTCAGAAATAGAGCAAGCCATAAAGAGTCTGAAAAATCGCAAGGCACCAGGAGCTGACCAGATTTCAGCAGAAATTCTTAAGGCACTGGGAAAAGCTGCAATTGATGTTATCCACAGACTTTGCAACCAAATCTGGCACACCTGCGAATGGCCTACTGATTGGACTACATCTATCATCTTGCCGATCCACAAAAAAGGATCAACCAAAAAATGTGAGAACTACAGGACGCTATCGTTGATATCTCACGCGAGTAAAATTTTGTTGCATGTCATTAATCAGGGACTCCGACATTTTTTGGACTGGCAAATACCTCAGGAACAAGCTGGGTTTGTAAAAGGCAGAGGTTCCAGAGAACAGATCCTGAACGTCCGTCAGCTCATAGAAAAATGTTACGAATTCGACTCACCGGTTGTACTGTGCTTTGTCGACTACAGTAAAGCCTTCGACTGTGTAGACTGGCAACATCTATGGCGAGTGCTAACAGAACTTGGAGTACCAAAACATCTTACCACCCTCTTACACTCTCTCTACCAAAATAGCTCGGGAGTGGTAAGGATCGGCGCCAACATTTCAGCGCCATTTCACTTTGAAAAAGGAGTACGCCAAGGATGTATATTGTCTCCTATTCTTTTTAACATCTATGGAGAGTACATCATGAGAGAAGTGCTTGCAGACTGGGAGGGCGGAGTCAGCATTGGAGGTGTAAAACTTACCAATCTGAGATATGCCGATGACACAACCTTAATTGCAAGCAGTGAGAACGAGATGGCGACTCTACTAAGAAAATTGGAAGCGGTTAGCAATTCGCTGGGTCTCGCCATAAACAAGGCTAAGACGAAGCTGATGATAGTGGACCGATCTGGAAAGCTAGAACCCAACGGAGCAACAGGCCTAGAAATAGTTCAGGACTTTATTTACCTAGGCTCTACCATCAGTAATAAAGGCGGCTGTGAATCGGAAGTCCGGCGCCGCATCGGAATGGGAAAAAGCGCCATGGCACAGCTATCCAAAATATGGAAAGACAAGAATATTTCCCAGTGGACAAAAATGCACCTTGTTCGCACTCTTGTCTTCTCCATCTTCCTTTATGGAGCCGAAACATGGACGCTCAAATCTGCCGACCGGAAGAGGATTGACGCATTTGAAATGTGGTGCTGGCGACGTATGCTTAATATATCTTGGGCCGAACGAAGAACAAACGTCTCGATACTGAATAAATTAAAAGTAAAGATACGGCTTTCCAACATCTGCCTGCGGAGAATGCTCGATTACTTCGGTCACATTGCCAGGAAAAACGCAGATAGCATTGAAAAACTAGTGGTCACTGGCAAGATTGAAGGAAAGAGACCCCGCGGGCGTAGCCCGAGACGATGGACGGACCAAATAAAAGATGCGATAGCCGCGCCCATTTCGAATGCTATTAGTGCGGCTGCAAATAGAGAAAAATGGCGTACCACCATTAAAACAGTCATATCTTTGGGGTGCCACGATCCTCAAAGCTGAGGAAACGACTCATGAAGATGTATGTATGTATTTGTGTATGTACGTATGTATGTATGTATGTATTTATATTTGTGGAGGCGTATCTCCGGAACTACAAGTCCGATTTAAGTAATTGTTTTTTTTTGTACTAGATATTATTCAACTTAGGGTAGTGTACCCTAAAGTTTCATCAAAATCGGTTTTTTGAGATATGGAATTTTTATGTTATTATGTTCGCATATCTACGAAATTACAAGTCCGATTTAAGTGATTCTTTTTTGTTATACTAGGTATTATTCAATTTCAATTGAAGTCAGTGCCACCTGTAAGCTTTCTACTTTAGAGATGATACCTAATTCACACACAGTTTGCTGCTTTGTTGAATAAACTTTCCTTAAACTTGGATGGCACCGAGTTTATAGATATGGTAAAGTAAACTAAAGTAACTAAATGACGCATTTATTTTATACTTTTCAGTGGGTTTTGAAGTCGGTTTAATTTTTTATTAATTTTTATTTTTAATATGGCAATATTCGACATTGTGGAGGGCCGTACTAAAAGAGTAAATTTCGTATTAGTATATCTACTGGTATATCTACTGGTGCTACTGCTAGTAATTGTCTACTACAAGGCCAGGCCTCTCTCGTGGGCGAAGGGAAGGGATAATGTGTTTTAACCCTTTACGCTGCTCCAATATGGGTTTACGGGCTTTGGGAAAGTGTAGAGATGTAGGTGCAAAATTTTCAGTTTCATTTAAAGAAGCTATAACTTTGCCAAGTATAGATTTGCCAAGCGCGTCGTCGTATTCGTCGAATCACCAATTCATTCGAGCAACGAATGCACAACATCGATATGAACCCATTTTATTTTGATGCAGCTTCAGACAAAATTTTATTTACGTAGGTACATACTGAGGTTTTAATATATTTCCATATTAATACAAAGAGTATTAAACTGGCAAAGGGATGAATTCTAGAATATGAATGAAAATGTTGTACAAAGCAGAAACTTGCAATGTCTTTCTTTGCATAAATCTCCCGACATTCATCCATGGAAGTGGATTCAAACGAATAGCCCGATAAACTATGTCTCCTAGTAAAATGCCTTGATCCGGCGGTAGACAGGGCTTATAGTCTAAGAGCTGGTGAGAGATTTGTAACGTACTGGTCACACCTTATTTTTTTGTTTAATGAAATGCTCTTTATAAGTCTGGAGTTAGGATGTTGTTAGGTTAGATAGTTGGTTGGTTGCTCTTGTGGTTTAGAGACTTCGTTTAGTCGTGGATCTAAAATCTAAAAATGATCGTTACCGAGTCGCATTTGTCTATTGATGGCCTTAACCAAAGGAGGTTCTCTAACAGGGTGGTAGGTATAATAAAAATATGCCCTATACCTTGCAGCAAGACAAAAAAATTACAGCTTATGTTAATGATGATTACAGATATCAGTTAAATTTTATTAGAAAACTTTAATTTTCCCCGCATCTTTAGATTACATGTATTAGTATTTTACATATATTTTTATTACATATATTTCTGACTATGTTGTTAACTGGCTCTCGGCCTACATTGGTTTCGATTTATAACAAGAATTTTATAGGAAAATGTGCACAAAACCAGTCTGTATTGGCTATCGATACAGGAAATTTATTGTTTCCTTTGTCTCGCAGTAACTGATGCGTCCACTACTCTATAGTATAACAGGCTATTTTTTGGGGCGGTTTACTACTTCATAGAAGTACTGCGAGGCTTTTTATTTATACATAAACAAATATAAATTTTACCGTTTTTTTTATTTTTTTATTTAATGAAAAGTTAACTCTTCACCGATGTTACGTGATGATGTACCAATAATGTAAGCGGACTATCTAGAGATTAATAATAATTAGTAGTTTAGTATAGACGAGGAGAGCTGACTAATAAGGGTCTCTCTCTCTCTCTGCGGTCGTTCTTCATTCCTGAATATGTCCTGATAGGATCCTAAACTCGAACGGGTCCATTTCTTCCATCGGCTTCTATTGGTAGCCATAATCGCTATCGTGTAGAAGTCCATCTTATTATCTTCCTTTAGCTGGTCAGCCCATCGTGTTGGAGAGCGGCCCCTCGGTCTTTTTCCGACAGTATTACCAGTAATTAACATTTTTGTAGGCTATAGTCCTTCCGCCGCATAATGTACCCAAAATAAACTAGAATACGTTGGTAACATAAGGAGGGGTGCAACATAATAATTATCGCGACACTGCTAAATATAGAAAAATAAATTCATTTTAACGAGCGTTACATTTTTAGCGTTAGCTTTTTCGTTAAAAACAAACTAAACTGTGACGTATTACATTAATCTGATGTGCTTACGCTTTGCAAAAGCACTTTGAGACTTAGACAAGGTTTGCAAACACGTTGGAATGTGTCAATATAACTTACTGCAGAGACGAGAATAAAAATCTAAGGGAACTTTCAAACTCCCGATCCGTCTGTATGAAGTGACACGGCTAACTGGAAGTCTAAGTACAAAGTTTCACCTGGCGTTTAGTTGGTGGATAACTTAGCAGCTAGACATAGAAATGCTTTTACGGCGGTGGATCGTCCACTGCAAATTGACAAAGGAAGATGCTGTCCACTCGATTGTACTTTGAGTTGCAAACTCTTAAATGAACACTTTGATTGATGTAACAGGTTTGACTGTGTACTGGCTACAAGCGTAGCGTATTGTAAGGCTGCCTGTCCATCGGATCGGAGCAAGGCAGCTGAGTGTAACGGATAGTAATGCTGAGCGCAGTAGTGGGCTGTATACCCATAATTATAGACGTGGAGCTAGGCAGTGGAATGCTTAATGGAGTTGCAGACTATATGTTTTTTATAAAAACATACAGTCTGCAACTCCATACTCGCTGATCTTTCCGGTTTTAAATTAATTTTAAATTTAATTTGCCACTCTCTGACCATGTAAGAAAAGCGTGAAAGAATAGATTTTATGTAATTTTATCAACTTTTAGGTAAAATTAGTAAAAAAATGACTCAAGGCATTATGTTTGTCTTTTAAATTCTTTAAATTTATCTGCCTATGTAGGTACATATTTTACTGTGTGGAAAAAGTTGTGAGACAAACGAACAACAAATATAAGTATGTTATGTAGTAGGCCACGTTCTTAGATGTGTGTACCTAAATAAAATACGAGACAATTTTATTAAATAAAACTTGTACTATTATATATTTATTGTAACATAAAATAGATACGTATTTATTTAAAGCATTTAACTTTCAATTATTATAATTAGCAGATAAATGGAAAGTTTTACCAAATAAATGTTAAATTGGACTAAAAGTTACAAAGAAAACAACAAATTAAGAACTTCTCAACTTTTCTTTGTAATAAGCGAAAGTATGCTAATTCTCTAAGAAAAACATTAAGAATTGCTTACTGAAGAACATTATAAGTCGGTGAACTTAAAGTTTAACAGTATCCATTGAGGCAGTGAAACTCCAAAAGCAGTATATCTCAGAATATACGAGTACTTTGGCCAAATTGTGCTATTAAACATCATCTTCAATAATACACTACAAGCCAATAAATTATTATGGGTCAGTATCAAAGTTATATCAGATGCCAACCAGCATTAAAGCAGCGTGGTGGGTCTGAGCTCCAAACAACTTCACCTATAGGGAAGGAGGCCTGGTCCTGTAGTGCTTATACAAATAGGTTATTGGTGGTGATAGGGTAGAGACCTCTTTTTATTGGTAAGAGAAAAGTGGACCCACCATGCTACTGATATACAGATTGGTGGTCTTTTGGCGTAACAACACTACCTATCAGATATTAATACCTAATAACACATATTTCCAAACTCCAAAGTAGTATTGAGATTTTTTTGGAAAAACGAAAATTATTTAATTTTTGTTCTAAAACTTCACGATCTGTAGCCATACGGACTTATTAACCAACAAGACATTATATGTACAGAGAAATACAAGGTGTTATCGATAAAATAAAATTTAACATTTCGGTAATAAATGAAATTCTATCACTACCAATTTGTTGAACACTAACCTCAAATTTCAGCCCGAGCTTGGTCCATTACTGCACCGGGGCAGTCGGGCAAAGCTCTCTAATTACATTGAATTAATTAAAACTACGGCAGGTATGCAAATCGTGTTTGAGCTGGCAACAGAAGCTTTTGCCCAACGATCCGTCTGCCGAACTATGACCATCTTCATTGATACTCGTTTGACGTCTCTAGGTCTACTTACGACAATATATTCTAGTTTACTAGACGTCACTTTCCTAACGAGGGGTTTCTTGGTCTTCTTACAACAACATGCTCCAGTTTATTAGACGTCCCTTTCCTCTCTAGGCCTACTTATAACAACCTGCTCCAGTTTATTAGACATCTCTCTCATTTCTAGGCCTGCTTACGACAACTTGCTCTAGTTTATTACAGACCTCTCTCATTTCTAGGCCTGCTTACGACAACTTGCTCTAGTTTATTAGACATCTCTCTCATTTCTAAGCCTCCTCACGACAAATTGCTCTAGTTTATTACACATCTCTCTCATTTGTAGGCCTTATATCTACTACTAATAATTCGACGGCCGAGTGGCGCAGTGAGTAGTGACCCTGCTTCTGCGTCCTAGGCTGTGGGTTTTATTCCCACATCTGGAAAATGTTTATGTGATGAGCATGGATGTTTTACAGTGTCTGGGTGTTTATATATATATTATAAGTATTTATGTATAATATATATAAAAATATTCATCAGTTTTCATAGCACCCATAACACAAGCTACTTACGAATACGCTTACTTTGGGGCTATATAGCGATGTGTGTAATTGTCCTATAATATTAATTTTTTTTTATTTACTAATATTATAAAGAAGTAAAGTTTGTAAGTTTGTAAATAAAGTTCTGTCGGGGCTAATCTTCGGAACTACTGATCCGATTTTAAAAATTCTTTCACCAGTAGAATGCTACGTTATCGGGCAGTATCATAGGCTATATTTTAAATTTGTATTGTATATATTACCGGAGTTATCATAGTTTTCGTCGCGCGAGTGGTAACTAACATAGCAGAAAGCGTAGCGACAGGCGTAGCGCAACGGGATGTCTTTCATAAGCGGCAAACACGACGGGATGCGACACGATGCAACACGACACGATACAGATGCCCGTTAGGTCACGTCACGCCGCAAACTGCTACACAAGTAGGGAATGTTGTTGTTTTGATTGTTCGTCGCATGCGCAGCTTCTCGTCGCGTTGTATTCGTCGCTTACACAGGGCCCCCGTAAGCATAGCAATAGTATTACCCTGGGCAAGCTGTAATAGAAAAGTCCTCCTTAATTTTGAGAGAGAGAGGATATATCTCAAAAGGCTTTACGGATTTAAAAATACTATTAAAATGTCGTTAAATATACAAAATACAATTATCTATTATACAATAATAACAGAAAACGAATCTCGATTATTCAGATATTGAATGTAAATAAACAAGTTAGTAAAAAAACAAGCCGACTCGACAGTGTCGAGACACCAGTGAATCTGTGTCTCACATCACGAGAATTGGGTGAAATGGTTCTGGTGAGGACTAATCACCCGTCTGGCCTTGACAGACGTTCTCTCTAGAAATAAAATAGTAGGCGATTGCAGATGACAACTAAGGACGTGTCACAGCGACAATTATTTCGCATGTAGTTATTTTATTTATATGAAATCATTTTCGTACTGAGCAATATGACATCTCCGTATATATGCAAAGATGTCAGTAGTGTCGCTGGTATGTCTGCTGTCGGCTACGAACCGGCACCCTTAAAATAAAATCTAGTTTAATACTTATTATAATAAAAGCGTAATAATGTCTAAATTTAATCAATAAGAGAAGTTTAGTGAAGCGGCGAAGGCAAAGGCATTGTTCCAATATGAGGCCTCCTTCAAAGCGGTAATTTGTTTTGAAAATTTTCCTTAAGCCTTTGCGCATTTCGTGACTACCAGACGAAAGTTATTTTCAAAGGATATGTTGGAAATATAATACAGAAAATAATGTAAGATAACAATGCTTGAAGTTTATCGTAATTTTGTTACAGTCAAATTTATTTTGACTTTCTATTTTGGGAAGTCGGTTTGGTTTTGGGTGAGGCAAAGTGACAAATGATCTATGTCTAAACTAAACGAACTCCGTAGTGGAATGCATTTTTTCACTTATCAAAAGGGTATTTTAGAAACCACTTACAGGGAAATGCTAATATATAGACCGTTTTTTGCTTTTGTGTCTTCTCACTAGAAGCAAATCCATACCGTTTACCGAGAATATAAAATCTTAACGAAATGCTTGCGCATGTAATTGTAATGTAATTAATTTTTTTGATTTCGATTTATTTAATATTTAATATACCTCATTTTTTGCGCAAAGGATTAGCCTGGCTATTCAACGCGGAAATGCAGCCAGTATTCTTGCCACCATTCCACGTGGGCATGATTTGTATAGTTATTAGGATAAGTTAGCTTAAGTTCCTTATTGTATTCTTTCTCAATAATAAAAAAAAATAAACTAGCCTTAGTTTTAGAATCTTAATTTATGAAAAAAATTACAGAGAGCCAGGAAAGATCAGTTAGACAGTCGTTAAGAAAGCACAAGAACGACATTTGTCGTCGACGGCGTTTGTATAATTTTATAGAGTAGGAAGATCAGTAACTAGGTTTGATACCTCAAATCAATGTCATTTTTCTTTACCATACAAAAGCTTTGTACATATTACCAGAGAGAATGCAAGGAAATGAAGATCCTTCTAAATATATTTTTGATTTTATGCAGATGTTAATCACAGAATTTCGCTATGTAAAAGGCACTTTTTTGTATTATTGAGAAAGAATACAATAAGGAACTTAAGCTAACTTATCCTAATAACTATACAAATAATGCCCACGTGGAATGGTGGCTGCATTTCTGCGTTGGATAGCCAGGCTAATCCTTTGCACAAAAAATGAGCCAGCCCTTCGGTCACCAGTAAATAAAAATAAATTATGAAATCATCTTCTTTTCTTTCAGAATTTTTAATTTTGGAAGTGGAATACAATTTTTTATAATTATTTATTTATTTATAAAACATACAATATTACAATAACACAAATGGTGCGTACGCAAACTTTTTCCGCCCTGCGCCGTCGACAACATTATCCTATAGTCCACGAAGTATAAATGTATTAATTTGACCGGCTGCTTTATTCTTTAGTACGTAGACGAAATTTTGCTTAGTAAAATAAACGGACATGGTAGTATTACTTTAGACAAGCTTTGTTTCATAGAACTCTCTTTAGTTCATATTACTAAATCCTCTACTGAATCTAGTATACATTTTTATCGCTTAAAGAAGTGGGCACACGAGCGAACAAGTCACCTAATGTTAAGTGATTATTGCCGGTTCTTGAGGATTGTGTTTATACGCCCATTAAATGCCACGATATTAAAATTTTCAGGAAATACCAGAGCGGGGATAGAAAGATCATATTCAGTATCCACTTTAGGCAAATAAAAATCACACAAATTACCTCACGACCACAACGGTGACACTGCAGTCTCTACTCTGTGGAGCGACCCAATTCACTACTATGTGTGAAGACGAATGCGGGAGCGCAATTGCTAATTCGCATAATTCGTCCCAGTCTAATCAAGCGAGTGCTCTAAGGAACCATTTACACTTGATCGTTAAACGACCGCGAGAGACTGTTCGGCGAGTGCGCTTGTATGTTTTAATCTTCGGCTTTTATCTTTCTCATGATTGAACAAGTTTGTCTACTATGTTTTACGAGTATATTTCCATTTTGTTTCACTTATGATTTCAGTATAATATAATCACTGTAAATATATTTTGAGAGTAGTTTTTTCTAGAAACGTATTATAGTGTAGGATCATAATGTAGTTTTTAAAATGACATAACTTATGTTACGTTACTTGTTCACCCCAGCTTCACTTGTTTTTTAACATTTACAATTTTTGTCAGTGTTTCCCACGCAATGTTCACAATGTTAGTAGCGTATAATTTATGAATTCCAGTGCTTTTTAATACACCCAAATCTATTCTTAACAGTAACAATAAAACTGACTGTTCTTACTAATGCCAATCTAATGCAACGGTGAAGCTAAAAAGTCTGGACTTTTTTCCTAATACTTATAATTATGTAGTACTTATTTCCACTATTCAATTAAGCAACGTTTAATAAATGCGTGTGAATGGTCCCTAAGTCAGCTTGCTTAAGCGCTGCTGGCAAGCTTTTACCTTCTGTTTTTTCTAGAACGGTTTATGGAGAGTGCCGCAGTAATTGTTGATTTTAATCTATCAAGTCTAGACTTCGAGATAGCTTGTGGGTGAAATGGATACTAAGTTACTTTGTATGCTAATTTTATACTTTACAGTTTTCTGTGGTTAGGCACTAAACAAATAAGTGCATTTCAAATGGAAGCTTTGCTTAGAAACGTTATTTTCCTTTTATTTCTTGTTTTATGAGCTGGTCATGTAGAGAGAATTAATGAAAGGAGACTTACTATATATATTTACAAGGTGAGAGCGAATGCAGATGTTGGAAGGGAAAGACCAAGGCGAACGTTCCTGGACCAAATGGCATCTGGCCTTCAGAATGTCCTGGACATATATAGGATCTGAGAAGGATCGTGGCAAGTGGAAGGACGTTGTCTCTGCCTACCCCTGTGTGAATGAGGCGTGATAGTCTGTATGTATGTTTATGAGAATCATCAACTTTTTTCTTTTACAGCCATTGACACAGATTGTAATTATCATAACGATAACTCTTGCTTGGCTAGACTGGAGCAAAACCAATATCAAATCTGAATTGTGGCCATAGTGCAAAAGGGGGATATTGTTTTACCATGTGAATAGTTGATATTGATTAATGATTAAAAGTCATTATGACTTTCGGGCTACTGACAATTTTAGAAACTATTAAACCCAAAATTCCATAAACCGGCGCATAACTCAAGCCCAGAACATGGTCTGCGATCACATTTGATGGTAAGTGATAAAGTGATGTAAGATAGAAGCAGGCTAACTTGTCAGGAGTCGGATAGTATCCACACCCCTTCGCTTTCTACACGACATCGTATTGGAATGTTAAATCGCTTCAAGGTACGTCTTTGTCGGTAAGGTGGTAACTAGCCACGGCTGAGGCCTTCCACCTACCAAAAACTCTTCATATATTCAAAATAGTCCTCATATACGAGTGTATCTACCAGTTCCTCTGCTAGTAAAATAAACTTACCTAACGTATAGTGAAATAGAATATTCCATGGGAAAAGGAAATTCAGTAAAGCGCCGGCAGTTTCTACAGTCATTATTATTGTTTGGAGCCATGGTTTGGTGAGGCCGGCACAAATTGAATCGAATTTATATGAACTAGCGTCGGTTATTTGGCTGGGGGCTTTATTTTACTAATTAAAAGCGAAACCGGCTTACTGGAGGCGCGATGATAATTAAAATAATGTAGGGATTTTAATAAATTACAATATACCGTTACAAACAATTAGGTATGTGTGTTACTTAAATATTAAATGTTCTATAAACTTTTCAAACAATTAATATGTATTTGTTTTGTGAATTATTAATATTGAATATGCAGTGGTAAATTGTTTTTAATTATTAACGAACGCAATTTATTACGTTATGTATACGTAACGCAATTTATTTACGTAGTGTATTTTTGCGCAATTTATTACGTTATGTTGTAGTGTATTTTTGTTACGTTGTAATTTAAATAATAACTATTATTATGTAACCGTGCGTATGTTAGAGTAATTTTTATTTATTCGACAATTATTATTCCATACTAGCATTCGTACACCTTCCAAAAATACATAAAATAAAAAAGCACCCGTTAATGAAACTTTTTTTTAAAGAAAAATAGGTATAGCATATTGTCTTCAAAAGATAGGTAGGTCTATGCCACTACGATTTTTTTTAGTAGCCAATAAAAAAATTCAAAAAAAACAATTCATGGTTTCGTTATGTCTCAAACAGATTAGAATAAAGTAGCGTTTTAGATTAAAACTCCCGGACGACTTGAATTTTCCCGAAACTTCTTACAATTATTGTCATATTACAGTTAATTTACACGAAAATTTGATAAATTATAAAACAAAACCTTCCTCAGAAATCAGATTAACGCGAACAGACACACAGACGCGGTTGGTGATATTGTTTTATAAAATGTAAGAATAAAAGTTGTGTGTACCTATGTTTGTTACTCATTTCCTATACAGAATACATACAGTACTGTCAAAACGACATGTCGTCTGAAGCTGTCTTTTGCAGAAACTCACACCTTTAGAATTCGCTCTTTTGAAAAAATTTCGTATTTGTTATCATTTTTTAAATAGTTTCACATTTCGTTAAATTTCCACAATAAGTAATGAAACCGGTGACTAATTTCCATTAGCGTCGCTTATTTTTCAAAATGACCTCTTGGGGATTTAATGAAAAACGTGCGTTGAAAATTCTCACTCGATTTCTCTCAGGTTATTAATGGCGGGGCCGGGAATTGAACCTTTGAATGATCGCCCCTTCGATTGCAGGAGGGTAAACAAAGGTGCTGTAGAATAAGGCAGTATTCAATACGTACGTTATATACCTACTCCATGATCAGACGATAATAATGAATCGAGTCTCATTAAAAATATAATAATTGTTTTTATTTATTTACTATGTCTTCACTGCAATCACATGTGATGGTCTGGCTGTTGGGAGGCTTTCGCTGTGGCTAGTTACCACCCTACCGACTAAGACGTATCACCAAGCGATTCAGCGTTCCGGTACGATGTCGTGTAGAAATCGAAACGGGTGTGGATTTTCGTCCCACTCCTAACAAGTTAGCTCGTTTCCATCTTAGACTGCATCATCACTTAACATCAGGTGTGATAGCAGTCAAGGGCCAACTTGTAGACGATAAAAAAAATGTTTTTATTTATTCACTATCTCTTGGCTGCAATCACATGTGATGGTAAGTGATGATATAATCTAAGATGGAAGCAACTAACATGTTTGGAGTAGAATGAAATTCACACCATTTTCGGTTTCAGTACGACATCGTACCGAAACGCTAAATCGCTTGATGAAACATCTTTGCCGGCAAAAAGAAAGAAAAATATGTTTATTTGATCAGTTGACTTATACGAAATAATTAAGGTAATAAAAAACAAAAACTGACCAAATAAAGGTTTCCCACTCAGCGTAATGGTACAAGCTGCAGCGATGGTTTTCAGGAGATTCAATTAAATAGATAAAAATATGGACTACACAATATGTATTTTACACTGTTCTGCGAAATGCAGTAATTAGTAATAAATGGAACAATAAAGAAAGTCTCAACATGGCCAGTCGGAAATCAAATCCAGGCCCTTCGTCTTATAATTACACCACTGCGTATATTACTGCGTTACGGGATCCATCCGTCGTTATATATATGTACAATAATATAATTTGTTTTTCCAATCTATGCTGTAGGTATCCTCCATTATTGAAATCTTTTTTTAAATATATGTCATTCTATAAATAATATATTACGGAAGTTATGACGTACGATTAAGCGCATTACGCCATTTTAAGTTATTGAAATTTTAATATTTTCATTTCATCATGCTCTTATGAATATTGCGATATAATTTACATTAATGCCTACATGATGGATTATCTTTCACAATAATAAGTATTTGCAAAAAGTATCAAAATACTTGGACCTTGCTCATGTGATTACCGCCATGTGGAATGTTGAGTTGACGATTATTGTTCCTATAGTCGTTTCAGTCAATGGTCTTATTGCAAAAAGCTTCGACCAACATCTTAAGAAGCTTTCGCTTGACTGTTGGATCAAGGTACAATAAGTAGATACAGAAGGCGGTGATTCTTAAGACGGCGCGTATTGTGAGGAGGTTCCTCACTCTGGAGTCCTGACCACCGGTTGCTTGGGCCTTCAAAGGCCCCGCAAGTGGAGGAGCAAATTTTTTTTATACATTTTTAATAGTGTTTTTATATCTTTTTGTATGACAATGTTAAAAATTATAAAAAAATTGTAAATAAATAAATGATAGTTTATGAATGTAGGTATTTGCAAATTTGAACCGATAGAATCTATCCGCCAAGGGATTTATCGTTAAGATATCACGTAGAAACCGATAGGGGCGTGGATTTCACCGTACTTCTAACGAGTTAGCCCACTTCCATCTTAGATTGCATCATCACTTAACATCAGGTGTGAAATGTGAAGAAAAGATACTACTATCTGTGCCCAGCAGATTCATCCATGTAGATTCAATTCCCATGGGAGTATAGAGAAATCCATTTTTAGTGAGCTTTAAGTTGAGTTAACTAGTGACATTTCGCTTATCTATACTAGGTACTGTTATAAATAGTGTTAAAAAAGATGGTCCCATTGTCATCATGTTAGGATCTGATGATGATATCTTGGGAAAATTAAAGGAACTCTTCAAAATTTATAGGCACACTTGCAGCGATTTCGGTTTTTGTGGAAGTATCGGTAGCTTTTTGGCTACAAGTGCCGTATAATATACTATGACAGTATACTACGAGTACGTTATGTGGCAATAAATCACTAAAAAGTAAGATATAAAATTTTTTAACAAAAAATAGAACTGACTCAAAACGCACTAAAAAGTAAAAAATAACTGTGTCATTTAGTTTCTTTAATTTGCTTAAGCATATCTATGAGTCGGTGCCAGGCAAGGTTTCTACTTTAAGGACATTACCTAGAACCCACAAACTGCTTCACTACGTTAAATAAATGTTCCTTAAACTTGCTGGCACCGACTTCATAAATAAGCTTAAGTAAATTAAAGCAACTAAATGACACAGTTATTTTTTAATTTTGTTGCGTTTTGAGTCGGTTCTATTTTTTGACAGAATTTGAGGCTTAAAACCTCAGGTTGACGGAATAAAGACAGTAATGTGTTCCTCGCATACCCAACGAAGTAGCTCTGTAGGCTATAATATACTTTATATCGATATAAGATATAACTGACCATTAACGGTGCGAAGTATTCATCTTCTAGTATAAGTAACGTTTTCTAGTACGAGTAGTACTACGTAATACATCAGAAGTGGGATTGTTTTAATCATACAGAAGGTGAATTAATTAGAGCAACGAGCTCGGCTCTAACAACTTGTTGTTCGAAGTTGGGCTGTGTAGCCGGCTCGCTGTGGTTTAATCTTGTCACCGGCTTGCATTTCATACCGTCCTTACTATATACTAATTGATGCCTTCGACTTTGTTTGCGTTGTTTTGTAAAAAGATTTAGTGATACATTTTTTTTCGACGTCTCAACGTTTATCTTCCGTCTATCGCATGTCGCATTACAGCCAGCCGCGGAGTAGGGACAAAGTGGAAGGAGCTTGGTAGAGCACCCATGGCTCGCATCGGTTGTGTATCATTTACGTAGTAATTCGTGCAAGTGCCTCACAATATGTGTTTGCCAACTTGGTAGGAGTAATATCCACAGTACTTCGGTTTCTACACGACATCGTACCGGAACGCTAAATCGCTTGGCGTTACCTCTTTTTCGGTAATGTGGTAAGCCATGGCCGAAGCTTTCCACCAACAAGACCCGGACCAATTCAGAAAATTTCAATCGGCTCTGCCGGGAATCGATCTTATAAATCCACCATGCATACCACTGCGCCACGGAGTAACTATGAGTCTATATGTATTATTATTATTACAAATTCTCGTCACTAGAATGAGGGCAATCGGAAACAATATGCCTAACGGTCTTCCCAGAACAATAACTCAACATGTCAACGATGCCATCTTTCAATGTGTTTCCGGTAGTTAGGCGTCCAGATAACTTCGTCCATAATTACACATAGAGGTTAATTACTACAGTAGTTAGCTTTATTGTATAGTGATAGTCTATATCAGAAGTGGGATTATTTTTATATAGCTGTGTCCCGCGTTTATAGCCTTACTGTGAGATGTAATTTCTAGCGGAAATACATTAGAAAAATATCCTCATACTTTAGAAAGTCTAAATAACTCCGCCCATAACTATAGAGAGACGAATATCTTAGCATTCCATGGATTCACCGTGCGGGTGCCAGGTCCATCGCGTGGCTGAGAGAAAAACTCCGAACAGAGCCCGAGACTTCTGACACGGGTATAGGTTTATAAGAGATCTCAGACTGGAGCTGGGCAGGCAGAAAGTTATTCTGCCGGCCCAGCCAAATTTGGAAGGACCCTACTAGAGCAGCTTTGGATACTCGTTCTAATATAGAACTTACTGCACTTCTAGTAAGGCCCAGGTCTTTTAGCAGGTATAGAGAGACTTCGCTGGTATACCTCTCGCACCCACTTCTACCTCGTATAAACTAACCACATAGCCATTTTTAGTTAGTTCATTAGTAAGATCGAAATATTAATACACTTTAAATATTTACATATTATGTAATTAGTTCCGTAGTTTGAATAGTTGCACATTATATCAGAAATGAGATAATTTGTAGTGTATTTTCAGTAAACGTCCGTATAACTTCATCTATAATCGCTCGTGTAAAGTAAATGAATGCAGTAGTTGGTATAGTTAAGCAGTGTATATCAGGAGTGGGATGATTTTAATCAGAGACTATGTAGTTTTAATACTTAACGTGCTAGCCAGTGGTGTAAGTACTTGTTCAAAGTTGGGCGATACAGAGAGGGCTCTTATCGTTAACCCAGATATCCTAACATCGCCAATTTGGACACTTATTTCAACATGGATATATTGTCTCATAAAATTATGTGGATGAAAAAAGTCGAAGAAAATTAAGTAATGAATAAACAAGTAATTATAAGCAACTATTTAATTGGAATATTATTTCTGTTATACATATATTTTTATTTTGACTTAGAGGTTTTCCTGAGGCTTAGTGAATGTACTCTGGAGATAGAAGAAAATACTTTTATGGGTAATATTACTCATCTTTTATCATCCGCACTTCAAATTAAAATTACAGACATTCGGCGTGTACTCTTTTACTGCAGATCAATATAATAAAATAAAATATTTTATAATAGCAGCAAAAAGACAAAGTAACTGCTAGTGCCTTTGACATGTATTGTGTGTGAGAAATTTTATCGTCTTTTGATAAAAATACAAAACTGTTCAATAGAAATATATGACATGATTTCCAATGAGAAATATTTCTATTGCTAAAAGCGTTACCGTGTAGTCCAATTGATCGCCAGAGTTCAATGGGGTCGATCACAATGGCGGGGTCTCGTGCAGAGTACGTGCCGATTCAGTCCCTAACTCGCGGGTTGTATCGCCTCCATCTAACGTTTTCATTAAGTACCAACAAATATGACCTCTTTGGAGCTTACCCTAAAGTTAGACAGATGCTATTTAAATGAAGTCTTAAGTCATTAGCAGTATTAGCGTAATTTAACTGGCTATTACAAGGCCAGCTTCGTCTCTTTTTAGAAGAGGTTATACCCAAGACGTTCGCCACGGTTCGCAATGGATAGATTCAACTGTGAATGCAAAATGGGTTTGACGCTATGTTTGGATAGTTTGAATATGGCAATCCCTACAAACAATCCCCACTTCCTAAAATATGCTCAGATAACAGCAAAGAAAGCAGCAAAGGCAAACGGTTCTACGGTAAAATAATGTAAATATGAAAAAAAAGTATAAAAAAATAAATTAATTAATTAAAAAAAAGGAAAAGAAAAATAAATAAAGAACGAAAAGAAAGGAATTAAAAAGAAAAAAAGTGTATATGAAAAAAAATAATCAAAATATATGTTATTAACTCCCAGTTGCTTAAATACCTAGAAGAGCACATATATATATATATATATATATATATATAAAAGCTCGATTTTATATATATATATATATATAAAAATTTATATATATATATATATATATATAAAAATTATACATATATATATATATATATATATATATATATATATATATATATATATAATTTTTTTTTTCATATACACTTTTTAACTTTCTACCACCTCAAACACTTACTTATAAAAACAAGGGAATTTACTAATAAAAACAAGGGAAAATAAGGAAAAAACAAAAATACCTAAGTAGATATGTACCTTCTTGTATTATAGTGTGTTTATATGTATGAATGTGTGTATGTATATGTTTATGTATTTATATATATAGTTGTAATATGTCAGAGTAGAAAGGCCGGCAACGCATCAGTGGCGCCTCTGGTGTCGCAGTTGTTCATGGGCGGCGGTAGTCACTTAACATCAGGTGAATAAAAAAAAAAAAAAAAAATTTAACTGGCTATTACAAGGTCAGCTTCATCTCTTTTTAGAAGAGGGGGTATGATGGTTATACCCAAGACGTTCGCCACGGTTCGCAATGGATAGATTCAACTGTGAATGCAAAATGGGTTTGGCGCTATGTTTGGATAGTTTGAATATGGCAATTAATGTAAAATTAAAAAAATTAAAAAAAAGGAAAAGAAAAATAAATAAAAGTATATGAAAAAAGAAAATATATATATAATATGTACCTACTTGTATTACAGTGTGTTTATATGTATAAATGTTTGTGTGTATATGTTTATGTATTTATATATGTCGTACAATAAATAACGACAGAATCGAGTCAGCAGGCTTTCGTCTTCAATACTGGATAAAACTAACTAGTACTTTGAAGTGCCAGTTGGCTGGTCATGTCTGTAGAACGACGGATAGTCGTTGGAGTCTAAAGGTCCTGGAGTGAAGACCAGGTCTCGACAAGCGGAGTATAGAGCGTCCCCCAACAAGATGGAGTGACGATATCCGATATGGGTGGCTGGCAACAATTGGAAGAAAAGGCAGTAATAGAATAGGTTAGTGCTGTTTAAAGGAGGCTATCTCCAACAATAGATGCATAGTGGCTGATGATGATAAAAAAAAATTGTACTTTCCAGTTAGATCAAAGATGGAATACAAAAGGTCATAATAGTCCATGAAATATAAGGTTCCTCATTTTAGATTCTTGACATCCCTTCGATTGCCGGCGGGGCAGATTGAGATTTTTCTTAGTCTGGCTGGTAGGCTTTCACCACAGCCCTGCCGACAAAGACGTACCGCCAAGCGATTTAGCGTTCCGATGCGATGTCGTGTAGAAACCGAAAGGGATGTGGATTTCATCCTACTCCTAACAGGTTAGCCCGCTTCCATCTTAGATTGTATCATCACTTAACATCAGGTGTGATAGCTGTCGAGGGCAAACTTGTAGTTCTTAAATAAATGTACATTTCCGTAGTGTGTATCTCTGACGGAGCGATCAGTTGGGATCGAAACGTCGCAACAGTCACTTGTGCTTGTTGTTTCCACGACGCTTATTGTCACGAATTACTGCCAATATTTTAAAACTGAACATAATTATACACGTTCAAACACGAGTAGAGCTCTCTCGCCTTCGTGAATTGCAAAAAGTATACGAATCTGCCGATAGCAGTGGTAACTAACCACAGCTAAAAGCCGTTTTAACTAACAACAAACAAACTCATCCGCTTTATATTAGTAGTAGGTATTAGATAATCGTACAAATACTAACTCGTCACAACAATCATGGTTGACACAGTTATTATAAAATCACATTGCTATTACTATAGTAAACATTATAATGGACGAAAATATGTCCAGTATTTAAATGTGTTAAATCTGTTTTAGATAATTAATTTTGGGCTCAAAATTATAATTGAAGATAATACAATGTGCTGAGGTAAAATTTATGTTTAGGATTAAATACTAAATGTACAACATATTTTCATTAATTTGGGATTAAAATAATTAGAAACATGTAGAAATTAGATAAACTACATATACGTTCATGAATAATAAATTAAATTACGAGTATTTGAAACATATATTGTATGTAACATTTTATTCCTAAAGCTAAATTATTTATGACAATAATTATCCTAATCAATTTTTTAAAATAATAGTTGACTCAATAAGCAGATGACCCATTAGATACTAGGTGAAAATCATCAATCAATCAGTATGTCAATTCTGTAACGAACCTAACCTCAACTTCGTCTCTATATCTCTCTATTTATAGTAATGTGTTGGAAAGTCTGAGTTATAAAGACAGCATTGATACTCGCAAAGAATCGACATGCTGTAATCAGGCAACATTTCGTAGGAAAATAATCCTACTATGCGTTGCTCCATGCTTGTCAAACTAAGAAGGCTTTAAGCATAATTTGTCTCTCATTTGACGGACAAACAAACCCATTCAGATGAAAACACAGTAATACTGTTTAGCGGAAGAGATAAGAGTGGTCTTAGGTCATTGAACCGTTCTGATATAGTTGACCCGTCGTAAATATAATCTTTTTAGAAATCGCTGCTGCACGATTAAAATGGACGTGCATGGATAGAAAAAAAGGTAAAGTCGCGATTGCAAAAAAAAAATAAGGGCAGGTAGCAGGTATGCTTTATCGTCTTCGATCTCGATTGCGACATCATTTTCGAATATTTTTATGATTTTTATTAATTACAAGTTAGCCATTGATTGCAATCACTTCTGATGGCAAGTGATAATGAAATCTAAGATAGAGGCGACCTAATTTGTTAGGGGTAGGATAAAATCCACACCTCTTTCGACTACTACACGACATCGTACCGGAAGGCTTAATCGCTTGGCGGTAACTCTTTGTCGGTACAAATGCAGCTGATCACCCATTTGTTTCGAACTGAATATAAATATATATCTTAATAGCTTCCAAGAATAACATTAATCACTTATCAGCCTATTTAAAAGCTAGGCTCCTCCTTTTATTATATAGTCTCCTCTGTTTATGATTTACCAAGCTTAAATACAGATTGATGGATATACCATAACGACACACTAAATAAAAGCAATTTAATAAGTGAAAATACATTAAAATTACGCAGCACTATAACGGAAATGTTAAAATTATTCATATACGAGTATTATTCATATATATTTAGTACATATTCTGGTTTTCCACATTCCGCGGTAATGGGAAAGGAAAATAAACGTAACATTATTTAACGTATGAAAAATTGTATAAGCAGCTTATGAAAAACTCGCTATGGAAAACATGGGAGGCCTAAGCAAACTTTGAAATTCACTACAGCATTCCTCTCCGCATTGTCGATTTGGCATTCTTTTTGTTCAGCCTGAACGTCGCCGCGTGAATACCAAAGCAGGGAAGGAACTTAAGAATTCTTAGGTGTCTATATGAAATTCTATGAATGAATTGGAAATATTGATTGCGCCCGTACCTTCTGTAGACATCTGTAGCGATTCCATCGTTCAAAAGAACTTATCTAGTGTCTGTTTGGTTATGTAGAAAATTTAAAATGTTTGTTTATGTTTCAATAACTCAAATAGTCTTACACAAAATAAGCTTTGTAGATCATAACTTGATAACGCCCAATATACTAACAACAGTGCCGTGGGAAATAAACATCCCTAAAGACCGTATATTCAAAGTCTATAAATATTTCGACCTTACTAATGAACTAACTAAAAATGGCTATGTGGTTAGTTTATACGCGGTAGAAGTGGGTGCGAGGGGTATACCAGCGAAGTCTCTCTATAACCTGCTAAAAGACCTTGGCCTTACTAGAAGTGCAGTAAGCTCCATATTAGAACGAGTATCCAAAGCTGCTCTAGTAGGTTCCTTCCAAATTTGGCTGGGCAGGGAGAACCACTTGAACAGAAGAGTGAGTGTTGACGCGCGTCACTAAGAGTACTCTTTTAAACCTACACCCGTGTCACAAGTCTCGGGCTCTGTTCGGAGTTGTTCTCTCAGCCACGCGATGGACCCGGCACCCGCACGGTGAATCCATGGAATGCTAAGATATTCGTCTCTCTGTTTAATAAATTGTTTTTATTTCTTTGTCAATTCCCCGAGCAAGTACCTAATGAAAACTGTCAAACTATTAGTAGAACTTATTTTTTGGCTTAGCCAGTAAGTATATGAGGCTAGTTTTCTTTCTGACATAGTATTAAAAACCTAGATATAACATTAACATCTGATAAAGAAAAGAAGTTTACGAAAGCCCGCTGACCTGCTCTATGTACCATAGAGAATCTAATGTCAAAGCCCTAAAAGAAGTCTACAGTGTATTTTTTTATTCGTTACAAGTTACCCCTTGACTACAATCAAGCCTGATAGTAAGTGATGATGCAATCTAGCACAGAAGCAGGCTAACTTGTTAAGTACTGTATGTTTCCACACATCGTACCAAAACGCTTAATGGCTTGGCGGTACGTCTCTGTTGGTAGGTTATCTAGCCATGAAAAACGCCGCCCATCAGCCAGACCTAAAACAATTTAGAACATCTTAATGGGCCCAGCGGGGAATCGAATCCAGGACCTCCGTCTTATAAAACTACGTATAAAATACACATGTTTGTTTGCTGGCTATCATAGTGATAGAAAACCTAGATATAGTATATTAGCAGCTGATTGCAAAAGTTTACGTTAACCCGCCAGCCTGCATTGAAAAAGCACCGAAGGTCTAAGGTTCAATCCCTTTCTATACGAGAAAGAAGATAAATACAGTGTCTGTTTTATATTTTCACACTAAAGCGTCACAGCATATTTCTGGTTCCATATGGAATACGTAATACGTCGCAGGAAAATATATGTCCATTGTACGTAGGTACAGGCGGTAATGCGGCCAAGTAAATACAGACGTGTATTTGTATAAAGAACTGCGGACCTGTGGCACAATCAGACTTTTGCATTATGTATGAAACCATCCCGAGGCGACAGATGCTTGGAAACTTTCAGAAGGCTATTAATATTTGTGCGCGGTATTAAGCTTGTTTTGATGAGGCTCTCAAAGAGTTTTCGCAACTTTTTTTGCTTTGTATTAATTTGTATGCGTAATTTTTAAGCTGTCATTTCTTTTTTTTTCGTTGAACAACCTCTGTAAAATGATCATACGAATGATCATACCGCATCAACTTTCTAACTCAGGGCTTAGATTTTGATTTTATAAATTTATATTCTAAATTTATAATAAATATATTAATTTTTAATTTATTTATTATAAATTTTTAAATTTCTGGGAAAAAGATCGATTTCTCATAGAGCGATCCAAGGCTCGACCACAACAAGATATCTCGTTGAAAAGCCAAGTCAAGCTATACAAGTGGATACAACATGGTACAGTTACCAACGGCAAACTTCCCATTCAGTACACAATTATTAAAATAACAAAACTCGTAGAAACATACTTCCTACTACACTTACATCTATCAGCTACATACATATACCACTGGACTAACCGGAAGGCTTCGGTTTGTTAACCGACGAAAAAAAAGGGAGGTGGTTCTCAATTCGACACGTATATTTTTTTTTTTATGTATGACCTCGCATAACTTTTTACAGAGTTGTCCGATTTTGATAATTCTTTTTTATTAGAAAGGGCATACATCCAAGGTGGTCGCATTGTCATCATATTAGGATCTGATGATGATATCCTGAAAAATTGAAGGAACTCTTCAAATTTTATGGGCACACTTGCTGCGATTTCCGTTTTAGTAGCTTTTTGGCTACAAGTGCCGTATAATATACTATGACAGTATAGTACGAGTACGTTACGTGACGATAAATCACTAAAAAGTATGCAATAAAAATTTTTAACAAAAAATAGACCCGACTCAAAACGCACTAAAAAGTAAAAAATAACTGTGTCATTTAGTTGCTTTAATTTACTTAAGCATATCTAAGAGTCGGTGCCAGCCAAGGTTTCTACTTTAAGGACATTACCTAGAACCCACAAACTGCTTTACTACGTTAAATAAATGTTACTTAAACTTGCTGGCACCGACTTCATAGATATGCTTCAGTAAATTAAAGCAACTAAATGACACAGTTATTTTTTACTTTTTAGTGCGTTTTGAGTCGGTTCTATTTTTTGTTAAAAATTTATTCGTATCTCTTATATATCCTATTGAAAATATCAGCCGTGGATATAAAGGCTTGTTATTCGTCTAAAATAACTATAGACATTGTCAAGAGGGCACCTCCTCTGCCGAGAGCCTGGTAATAAGCTCTTATTATAGACGCGAGTAAGTTTTCTTACATCATTAGTATTCTTGTAGTATCTAAGCTTTGGCTTGTTATGAAAATATATCTACTAGGCTGTATTTTATGTTAAGAATAATAATGTTATAGATTTTAGTAAATTTATTTTCAGCTTTTACACTTTTATATACCTAGTCTTTGCTTGTTCTAATGATTTATTCAAGAAGGGTGAAAAATGCATCAATTTGAATTTCTTTTTACTAACTCATTGATCTAGTGCTTAGTATTTATTTAAAGATCATAAAGTGCACAATGTGAGTCACAAATTATGAATATTAGCAAAAAATATAGATAGCAAATTCGAAGGACAGCGAGAATTGCTAAGTGTCCAGCTTGGGAGCCAGATTAAAGTTCAGGACCTGAGCACCTTAATGCTAGAGACGAAGGAGAACTGGGAAGTGATTAAAATGTATTTAGAAAGCATAATGAAAATAAAGGAGAAGGATGAAAGGACAAGGAAAGGGTGATACAGACAAGGGCACTGGTGGTAGGCTAAAACGGCAGGTACACCAGTGCCGAGATGATAGGGGGGTTTTTAGCCGGTAGGAGTCCGGCACTATCCGTGAGGATTTTCTCCTCCTAGGAAAGAAAAAAAAGAAAAAATACAGATAGCAGTCCGAGGCTAGGAATTCTGGAAGGAAGATATAACATAACTAGAAAAACATAAGAAGAAATTTAATTGATTTTATTTTTACTTTCTTCACTATGAACGAACTTCTATAAATATTTTATTAACATTTCTCTTATACCAGTGTCTACTTCCTTATTTATACATCTCTATGTTCATTCGTTAAAACTCTACATACGACGTAAGCCTCCATTTAGATTTCCAGGGGCTTCGCACTCCTAAATCCCCGCAAACCTGCGAATAAATTTGTTACTACAGATTTGAGGCGTCTCAAACTTTACCGAGGTGGGATCGCGGGCACAGATTTATTTCGCTACCTTCAACGTGCTACGAAGGCTATTAGGACAGTTTTTATTAATATCTCTCTGAATAATTTTCATCAATAAATATTATTAAACGTGTGTTTCTACGGTTCCGTACCATAAAAAAATAGAACCCTTCATTAATTAACCCTTATAGGATCAATTTGACCCATTTTCTCAGAAATGATATAAAGCTGAAATTAATATTAAATGCTCAAGTCTACGGTCCCATAGAGTTCAAGAGGAATCAAAACCTACAGATGACTTGAAGATCCCAGAATCTTGATATTTGATACGGAGAGAAAATTACATAAACCAAAATTTTTCGTTACGTCATATAATAAAAACTATTTTTAATAAAGAAGATGTACCTATCACATTAAAATTTATATCAAATACTCAGCTCTATAATATCTTTAAGCTGTAACAAAATCAAATATACCTACAGGTTTGTACGAAACCCTCCGTACGTGAGCTCAATTCGTTCTTGGCCGGTTTTTCTAGAATGATACCTACGAGTAATTGGTTTTGGCTAGTAGCTTGTATTGACCACAATATTTAACACGCATTGGAGCAGCATGGTGGATTTTAGCTACATATCCGCTTTCCTATCAAGAGACCTCGCACTGTAATGCTTCAGCTAAATTTCAGTTTATCTCATTCAGATAGACACATACGGCGGTTTAACCTATGTTCTATTAACATGTAATGCTCAATACATTTTCAAACAACAAAAGTTGTAGTTGGTCAGTCACGTACAACGAATAAACATTTCCTAACTGCTTCCCGAGCTCTTAATGCTTTAAACAACCGCTTAACGTCGCCCGGAGACAGTTTAGTGCGAATTGTTCGCATTTTATTTGACGCCGCGTGTGTAATTGACCGTTCCACACGTATACGGTTACAAGTTCATTTGGAGTGATGAGCTTAATTGTAAATACCTAAGGATAAAGCTTTATATTGTTTGTGTACGCTCGTACATAAATAAAACAGTAGATTACTTTTACTATGTATTATATTGATTGATTTAAATTATTATTAACGATTCTTCCGAATAAGGTGTCAGTCGCGTATGTATGTAGATCGGGAATTGACAATTTGTCGGTGTCGCCCTCAAGCGGTTGGCGTTGGTTGCGTGGCGCGCCGCTCCGTTTTAAGTGAACGCCGCGCGCGAACAGTTTGTACCATCATCAGTTTATGTTTACGGTTAAAGGTACTTTCTTTTACTGTTTTTAGGGTTCCGTACCTTAAAAGGAACCCTTAAAGGATCATTTCGTTGTCCGTCTGTCTGTCAAGACCCTTTTTCTTTTACGCGTGTAAGTATCAAGCTGAAATTTATATCAAATACTCAAATCTGCTGTCCCTTAGAGTTGTGAAAAAATCAAGCTTTTAGGCTAAGGCAGTCAAAAGATACAGCCGCTTATACCAAAAATTTTCCCAATTTTCGTCACGGTTAAGTAAATCAAAACCTAACGAGTAGTTCCCGTAAGCTCAGGATCTTGAAATTTGGTACAAAGCAACGTTATATAGCACAGATATAATGTAATAAAAATATTTTTAATAATTTACACTTACCCCCTTTTCTTATGAACACGTAAAGGTATTAAATTACTGTACTGTATATCAAATACTTGGCTCTATAATACCTTTAAGCTATACCAAAATAAAACTTCTAAGTCAACACAATCAAAAGATACAGCATAAGCCGCATATTTAACTCTCTACTACTCGCAGCTAGTCCTAGAATCTCGAAATTTCGCATGAAGGAATGTTCAGGAGTAATTCCGAACATCTTAAAATTTACGGAACCCTCGGTGCGCGAGTCCAATTCGCACTTGGCCGGTTTTTATTTATTTACTCATTACATTATCCCTTAACTGTTATCACATCTGATGGTAAGTCATCATACAATCTTATACGGAAGCGAGCTAACTTGTTACATGTAGCATAAAATCCACACCCTTTTCGATTTCTAACATCGTACCGGAACGCTAAATCACTTGGCGGTACAACTTTTTCAGTAGGGTGGTAACTAATCACTGGCGAATCCGTACCACTAACACCACGGAGGCCGTCAAGGCCGTTTCAAGGCCAAGAAGTTCCTAACCTGCCTGTTACTAATATATTTTAAAAGATGAAGCTCAATAAGCCACCAAGTTAAAGGTCTCAAAGTGTTTAATTGCGCGTTGCAGGAAGTCGCTAGATGCAAAGCGATTTAAGACAGTTGTATTAGGAAGCCCCTACACACGGCTTATGAGCGGTAGTGGACGTCTATCTAACCTATCAGAGTAATTATTATGACTACTATAGTTAAAAAACATTTTATACATACATACATAGCATCACGCCTCGTTCCCATAGTGGTAGGCAGAGAATACACCCTTCTATTTGCCACGATCCTGGCATACTTCCTTAGCTTATTCCACTCTCATTACTCCTTTCAATAAAAATGTAAAAGAGTTTTTTTTTATCGACTACAAGTTGGCCCTTGACTGCTATCACACCTGATGTTAACTGATGATGCAGTCTAAGATGAAAGCGGGCTAACTTGTTAGAAGTAGGACGAAAATCCACACCCCTTTCGGTTTCTACACGACATCGTACCGGAACGCTAAATCGCTTGGCGGTACGTCTTTGTCGGTAGGGTGGTAACTAGCCACGGCGAAAGCCTCCCACCAGCCAGACCAAGACAAATTAAGAAAAATCTCAATTTGCCCCGCCGGGAATCAAACCCAGGACCTCCGTCTTATGAATCCACCGCGCATACCACTGCGCTACGGAGGTCGTCAACGAAAATAAACGAAAGGGAATACAAAGAGCGTCTACAAAAATATAATAATGACTTTTGGTTGAGAATGATCCAGACTCTCTCAGTGAATAGTTCAACAAAACACACATACACAGATACACTCAAAGACACACACTACGATACGTATCATCAAAGCGAATCAATCAATGGATAAAATGAATTACTCGTCTAATCACGATAGCAATGGCTTTTCATGTGTACAGGCTTTATGTGATAGGTTGAATGTATGTAGGTAATAGCAGTGAGCATATTATAATGAAAATGAAATGAAATGAAATTTATTGCTAAAATAAGTCATTTTACAATTGTGCTGGGGATCCTGAAGTAAGTTTTAAAAACCAGTGTCTCAGGATTCCCGCTCTACCTCCTTAGATACATCTATTTTAACAATATGATTAACAACAACAACAATTAACAATATGAAATATGGAACAAAATAAAAAGAAAATAATCAACCTAACATGCATACAAATAACGGTGTGTGTGTGTGTATGTGTGTGTGGGTGTGGGTGTGTGTGTAAGTGTATATGTGTGTGTGTATGTCTACTCCACGTTTGTGATTTTAATAGTTTTTCTGTATCATCGTATGTCATGTTATTAAGCCAATTCGATAATTTAATTTTTAATTCTAACAGTTGTACGTCATTAATATTGAGAATTCTGTTTAATTTATTATATAAGAAGGAAGAAAAAATCTTAAGTTTATCCTTAAAACATACCGTTTAACCCTAAGCTCATCACTAACCACCAAGTGTGATTGATGTCAGACATTAGCTTTTATCCCAGAATAAATAATAGTACCATTATATGACAAAAAATCTGTTCGGTTGTTAAAGGTTATTGAAACAATGTCCATTAACAAATTTATTTCAGCCCGACCCTCGCTTTGTCCATGTTAGTGCTAGCTAGGGTAGATTTGGAGTTTAGCCCCACCACGCTGTCTAAATGCGGGTTGGTGGTTGGTATATAATAATCACAATTAGATAATGACAGGGAATGATGGCTTACCGTGTTCAGCTCTTTTTTTAATTTTTTTAACCCGTCAATCTGCATCGGAGCAACATGATGGGTCTAAACTCCACCCTTTCTTCCATAAAGTAGAAAGTCTGTATCTGTAGTGAGTTGTTAAAAGAGTCTGATAAATACAGATCTCTACTGGGAAACGAGGCTTTGTATAATTCATACCGTAATTCAATTTATTTGTAAATTTTTCTATAGAAGCTTGTTGGCAGGGCAACCTCTGTTGAGTTAATAAGTCTTAAATAAATGTTGAGTTGAAAGAAGCGAAATTAAAATTCAAAATGTTAGCAAAATATAATAAACACCGACCTATTTCTTTACATCCACGACTTAAAAAGCAAAAGTTATAACGTTTTCTTTCAGAAATTCTCTTTAGTTTCCAAGTGTGGCAATTTTATTACAAGTTGGGAAACATATTAATATTAACAAGATAATTTTGTTACTTCCAAAGTTCAGTTTTCAAACGCCCAAAAAATTTTGACGGCCTCTGTGGCGCAGTGGTATGCGCGGTGGATTTATAAGACGGAGGTCCTGGGTTCGATTCTCGGCGGGGAAGATTGAGATTTTTCTTGATTTGTCTTGGTCTGGCTGGTGGGAGGCTTTTCGCCGTGGGTAGTTACCACCCTACCGACAAAGACGTACCGCCAAGCGATTTAGCGTTCCGGTACGATGTCGTGTAGAAACCGAAAGGAGTGTGGATTTCATCCTTCTCCTAACAAGTTAGCTCGCTTCCATCTTAGCATCGCTTCTATCAGGTGTGATAGCAGTCGAGGGCCAATTTGTAGTTAATAAAAAAAAACGCTTTTCTAAACTTCTAAATACTTTGTGAGGCTAATGTATCAAGTAAGTCACTAAAATATTAATAACCATCTAGCAGTTGCCCGCGACTTCTTCTGCGGGAAAATGAGTACATAACAACACTCCAACAATACTTTAAACAACATTTCTAACAACACCAAAAACAAATTGTATGTAACCATTATTTTAAAAGATAGAATGGTTATAGTAAGATACCCTTAGAAGATAGCTATATGCCGTCATGAAAGTTTTGTAATTCTATTTATATATATTTACCATAATTTGTTTTGTTATATCTCAAAGGGATTAGACAACGTTTTCGATAAAAGCTTCAGGGTGCTTGATATTTCGACATAGCAATTAATTATAATCCTTTTACAACAAATCTACACAAAGCTTTTACAAATATTAGCTATTGATGAAAATCTGGAAAACAATGTATAGCAAGTTGCATTTGCAACTTTTCAAGAGCAAAAAAAAATTGCGTAAAGCAAAAGATAGATATGACATCGCGGACTTTTTTGTAGTACTGACTAAGAAGAACAATCCATCTTTACACAAAACCTTGAAAAATTATATATTAAAATCGTCCTCAGAAATCTCTCATACTACACATACATACATATTGATGAAAACCAAAAGAAAATCTGTTCATTAGTCTTTGAGTTTATCGCGAACAGACAGACATACAGACGCTGCAGGGGATTTTCTTATGTAGATAGATATATGATAGAGATCTCGCGATGAGTCAGGCGGATATTTTATCTATATGTGTACCTATAGATATTATATATGTAGCGGAGTCGCAAAAATATTAATAATTTTCCATAAGTTTCCGAACATCTGTCGTTTCAGGGCGGTTTCATGCATAATGCAAATGTCTGATTGTGCTACATCTGTAGGTCTTTGTGCAGACACACATCTTTGCGTTTTACTGGTCCGTATGTAACCTACATATCCGTTTCCTTTCTGTATTTTTTTATGTATCGACCTTATGCCTAGATACTACAAATAGAAATTCATCGTTTTTAACCCACGAAAGAAAACGGAGGTTCTCAATTCGACACGTATATTTATATATATATATATATATATATATATATATATATATATATATATATATATATATATATATATATATATATATATATATATATTTATTTATTTATAGTTTTATATATATATATATATATGTCGGAGGGAATAGACTAGAGACTTACTGATTGTTGCATAGATTAAAGACAACTAGATAGAGCCCATAGCGTGTCCACTCGTGAGTCAGCAAATCAGCATTATTGACATGACATGTCAACATTTAAAGTACATCATAAAACGTTATGTTTTAAAATATCGTAAAATACGAAATATTACTTTATATAAGATAGTTTAGTAAACGCATAATACATGAAATTTGCTAAAAAAATAACATATCTAAGCTTTAAATCATCAATCAATGAAGTCTATGCCTACTTACGTATGAAACGTAATTCCTTCGATTTTCTGTTCGCTGCGACTGTTGCAGCCGAAAATATTACAACCCACCATAGCACGATAACGTTTAAATTAATATCGTAACCGCAAAGTTATATTATTTATCAGCAAATTTAATAAAAAGCTAATAATTGCTCAGATATGTCCCTTATCTGTCACAAACTCCACTCTTGACAAACAATAAAAACGAACACGCTGAAAGGAACAAAAAAATAATCTTGTGTCACTTTCTAATAAAGGCCGAATGAAATAAGTCTGTCACGCTCTTGAACCTACAGCCGCGTTATGACTCCATCTAGTAGTCTTTAATCTATGGATTGTTGTAATATTGTGATAGATGTCATTGTCTGTGGACGTAATTATTTATGGTATATCACGAGTTTGTTTATGGAAGTAATCGAAATAGAACTAATTGTTAATCATTTAATGAGAGATATGAGATAGGTGCTTACTTGAAACATTGTATTAAGTTAAATTAAATTCAATTTGCAATATGGCGTGTAATATTTTGTAATATCTCATCTAATCATTTTTAAAGTTAGTGTATTGATATGTCGCCTCCAATAGGATGTGATATAGAATTGCAACCATTAGGAGAGCTGAGCGCGAAAGTGCTAGAGTGGAACATTTACACCGTCTTGGAGGGAACAAAAGGGTTGAGTAGTTAGTTTGTGTCTAGAGTGCGGTGAGGATATTTGGTCTAGTTGGACCAGTGTAAAAGTGTTCTTAAGATGTAAATTAAATTAGCGAGTAAAGTAAGATGGGTGTAAATAAACTACTGCTCTGAATCTTAATAATACGTCAGGAATTATAAAATTCCACTTTATGTATCAAAACATTATAACTTGCAATAAATGTGTTCGTGAAGACAAAGGCTTTCTTTTGTGCTTGCATTATAACCCTGGATTGCCCAATAAAGTAATAACTACTAGAGATGATATCAAGGAAAATGGTGATACGCCGATATATAATTGTTATATATGACCACACATAGCTTTTTACAGAGTTGTCCGATTTTGATTATTCTTTTTTTATTAGAAAGATCACTTCCATCCGTCGTCATGTTAGGATCTGATGATAATATCTTGGGAAAATTGAAGGAAGTTTTCAGTTCTATTTTTGTTTATAATTTTTTTTTACTTTTTAGTGCGTTTTGAGTCGGTTCTATTTGTTGTTAATTCTATTTCAGAACTATGATTATTGGTTGTAGTATTAATGCGATAGCACAAAAACATTTAAATAAATAAGCAGTAATAACATCAGCATAGCAAAAACGGATTGTTAAATTATTTAGATATAGGGGCGTGTCACTCACTTACGGGGTGTCCTATGTAAACCATGAACGCGACGCTATGCGACACGATGCTACGCGACACGACACAGGTGCCCATTACGTCGCGTCGCGCCGCAGACTGCTACATAGTACCTACGCAAATAGACGACCTCAGTGGCGCAGTGGTACGCGCGGTGGATTTGTAAGACGGAGGTCCTGGGTTCGATTCCCGGCGGGGCAGATTGAGATTTTTCTTAATTTGTCTTGGTCTGGCTGGTGGGAGGCTTTCGCCGTGGCTAGTTACCACCCTACCGACAAAGACGTATTGCAAAGCGATTTTGCGTTCCCGTACGATGTTGTGTAGAAACCGAAAGGGGTGTGGATTTTTGTCCCACTCCTAACAAGTTAGCCCGCTTCCATCTTAGACGACTGCATCATCACTTAATATCAGGTGTGATAGCAGTCAAGGGTCAACTTGTAGTCTATAAAAAAAAAGGTAATGCCATAGTTTTGATCGCGTTCATCGCGTTGGCATCATCTTGTCGCATCGTCGCTTACCCAGGGCACCCGTAAATGGGTTACTACTAGCAGCCTCTTGCCAAAAACCGTTGATTAGAAACATTATGCTCCTGTAGAATCTGAGCCATTGGTAAAGTCCGCTGTTATCTGTCTGACTTGGCTTACCAGAAGTAGTTGTGCTACTTCTGGTAAGTTAAGACAGATGAGGAAGATGGATTTGATTTGATTTAAAACAAAATGTAGGTAGAGGAAATGCAAAAAAGAAGAGTCCTGTTCTGGTTGGTGGGATGCTTCTGCCGCGATCAGTACTGTGTGGTGTAATGCTCAACGGACCTCAATAAGTTTTCACTGCAAAAAATTTAGGAACCATCTTAAAACCTCAATCACAGGTAATAAAAGAATTACATTCAAATCGATTTTAGACATAATGAAGTTTACCGGATCGTCTGGTATTAAATAAAAGCAAGTAATAAAATAAATTTAACGCAAATGGAATCCCGAGTAATAAATTCACGAAACACAAAAATAGTGTTAGTACGGTCACGGACAAGGAATAAACATCTACTAACTGCTTCACGGACGCTCTTAATGCGTTAAATCACCGCTTAGCGTCCCGGACACTTTAGTGAAAATTCCTTACAAGGCCTCTAGTTTATTTGGACATTGGTAATAATCTGAGAGCGAATTTGTACTATCCTTATGGTACTTCATACTAAATATAATATTTTATACTAGCTGACGTCCGCGATTTTCCCCGCGTATTTCACATTCCCATAAGAACAACATTTTGACGGCCTTCGTGACGCAGTGGTATGTGCGGTGGATTTATAAGACGGAGGTCCTGGGTTCAATTCCCGGCGGGGCAGATTGAGATTTTTCTTGATTTGTCTTGGTCTGGCTGGTGCGAGGCTTTCGCTGTGGCTAGTTACTACCCTACCGACAAAGACGCGATTAAGCGTTCCGGTACGATGTCGTGTAGAAACCGAAGGGGGTGTGGATTTTCATCCTACTCCTAACAAGTTAGCCCGCTTCCATCTTGGATTGCATCATCACTTTACATCAGGTGTGATAGCAGTCAAGGGCCAACTTGTAGTTGATAAAAAAAAATCAGGAGGAAAAATTAGCCTATGTCACTCCTCGCAAGTCAAGCTATTATGTATAAAAATAATTTTTACAATTCGACTGGTAGTTTCAGAGATTAGTTCAAATATACAAACAAACAAACAGAGAGACGAACATTTTTAAAATTTTTTTATGTAATTACTGCATTGAATTCATTTTCAATGACTACCGCATGAGTGTTTCGAAATATGCATTAAAATTTGAAATTAAACTGACACTAATATTTGATGGCCTCCGTGATATACAGGTATGCAAGTTGGAATTATACGACGGAGGTCGTATTTTAATATTAGTATGGCTTCGGTGGTTCCGATACAGAGTCGTGTAGAAATCAAAAGGGATTCGTATTTCATCCTATTCTTAACAAGATAACCCGGTCCTATCTTAGATTGCATCAAAACTTGCTGCATCATGACCACAGCAAATGGCTAACTTGTAACTATAAATGTAAAGAAGCACGTAGAAGGGCCTATAGTAATAATTTTTGAATCTGCGACAGTTAGATACTTTCACGTGACGTTAATGATATACTACTTGCAATTAAATTATGAATTTTAGCGCTACCACATTTCTATTGTCGATGAAATTTACAAAGTGGATAGAATAATGTTCTTTTTAACAATTGACCCATTTAAATTCTTCCAACTGTCTTAAAATATAATGTCTAAAGCGCTCGCGATGTCTGTCTCTGAATTAAAATAAAATTTTCTTTGTAGCTACTATATAAAAAGACACAGCAAGAATTTTCCATTGTTAAATCTTCCTTATCCCCCTGCGTGTTAGAGATGCTTGGTTGGGTCGTTTCGTATTTTATCCATTCTCTTTTTCATGAAAAAATTTTACTCTGTCAGTCCATCTGTTCATAACGTCTTTTAAATCGGTTATGAATCTGGTTTAACCCAATTTAGATGGAGGGACTATTAACTGAATTATCGGAAATGGAAAGGTATTTTTACATTCATTGAATCTCTTGTTAACTTATTTTTATAAAAAGAGATTTGAATGTTTCCAAATTACGAAAACATTAAATATTGTGATTTAATTAACAAACAAAGCAAAGTTGTAAAACAATAAAAAATACATTGTTTTTTTTTTATCGACTACAAGTCGGCCCTTGACTGCTATCTCACCTGATGTTAAGTGATGATGCAGTCTAAGATGGAAGCGGGCTAACTTGTTAAGAGTGGAACGAAAATCCACACCCCTATCGGTTTCTACACGACATCGTACCGGAACGCTAAATCGCTTGGCGGTACGTCTTTGTCAGTAGAGTGGTAACTAGCCACGGCGAAAGCCTCCCACCAGCCAGACCAAGACAAATTAAGAAAAATCTCAATCTGCCCCGCCGGGAATCGAACCCAGGACCTCCGTCTTATAAATCCACCGCGCATACCACTGCGCCACGGAGGTCGTCAAGTGCGCCACATTGTGTCCAATAATTTTGTTAAGTCCTCCTAAACATTCCCCTCTAAATGTATACACTCTCCCTCGAAGTTAGAAGCCCTGCAGTGGGTTGTCAATAAGCTGATGATGAGCTAAACAGTCTACTTCTCCACTAATATGAAAGCTGAAAAGTTCATTTAGTTGAACGTGCTAATCTTAGAAATTACAGATACGGATTGAAAAATTTTTGAATTTCAATGTTGATAGCTCTGACTGAGCTAGACTAGACTACGTACACAATAGTTATACGCGATTTTACTGGAATATAACTAGTAATAATATAAATACAATAAAATTTATTGTAATTCCTAGCTGAAAGGAATATAACGATATTCCCCACAACAATCGTCAATCAAGCCGCGCCGCGTGTAGCCCGCAAACCCACAAAAAGTGACATGCTGATGTCGCCGGCATTAAAAGAGATTTACACTGACCGACTTGGGTCGCACGGTGGGATGTAGAGAACGGATTTATCCTGAATTTATAAAACAGACACTGATACTACTTGGGTATTAAAATAAATTAATTCACAACAAATGCCTTATGTTGGATTTATACACGATCCAAATTTGGACGTTACACTTAATAATGAAATAGGTTTTCTGTAGTAATTGGCATTTTTCCTTACATGCAATGTCCTTTTCTATATGCATAGCGATTGCAGCCAAGCATCTTTTATTTATTAATTATTAATATTTATATTTTAACAAATTTTAATAAGTAAACAAGGATAATGAAAACCTATTTAGGTTAAAAATATAAAAAGAATATCACAAATAAGAAAATCATTTTTACTATCGTGGAACGTTGCTCCAAAATTATTATCATGCTTGCGAGTTTTATTTGCTACAAAAGTTACATCAAAAATGCAGGTAATCTTCAGCACAGCATCAAGACAGTTGTGATCGAAATTGTACTTTTTTCTATTTCAGTAAAATGCTTTGGATTTCGTAAATTTTATTAAAAACACGTGTAAGTAAAATTATCATCATCATCATTATCAGCAAATTCGGCCCACTACAGGGCCAGGCCTCCCTTCTTATAGGAGAGGGGATATGGAGCGTACACCCACCACGCTGCTCCAATGCGGGTTGGCGGGCTTAGGGAGATAATATTTCATTTATTGACGATCACTACCAGATGTTGATGATAGTGACCGGGACCGATGGTCTTTCAAACTTTCAAATTCCGGGCTTGGAATGTACTGAACATTTCGTAGAAGAATGAAAAAGCTCAGAATTATTCCATGACCCGACCCAGGAATCGAACTCAGGACCTCGTGATCGAAGCCAAATAGGCTAACGACTAGACCAACGAGGCAGTAAGTAAAATAGTAGTAGAAAAATAATTAAAGCTTTGTCATTTCTGTGTCGTTTGGTCGGCGCGTGTAAATCAACCATAACACCGCATGGCGATTTGATTTCCACACTCGTATGGAACCCAATTAAGGCAGTTTTTCAACTAGATGTGATGCTTGATAGTGTGAACCTGCCATCTTTATGAGTGATGACCTTTTTTGTATTCAAGACTGATAACAATCAATTTACTACCACCGCTATTCTTTCTCTACTCTATCAATAGTTAGCCCGTATATGATTACTATTAACCCACGTAGAACTTAGGTTTAACTCCTAGGTGGGTTTGTAGTTGGATAAAAGAGAATTGACAAAGTTAAATGAACTGATATTTTAGTTCTTATAAGATGACAAAGTTTTTTAACTATTACAGGCTTTTTATTTTGGAAAAATTAAAAAGAAACTTACTTAGACAGCGACTCAAACGGGTGCATCCCAGTAGTACCCCATACCGTAGTTCTATAGAACTGTTGGGATATTTTCCATGCTGTCAAATTATATCCCAATAGTTCTATATAGTACTGTAGTATAGTTTTTGCTCTTGATTTTACTTATACCATATAAGTTATGAACTTTATATTATTTTGATTATAACAAAAAAAATTCCCTTGCGACAAAAGCTAAGTTGTTAAAACCAGGTAGTAGTGTGTCTAAAAAAATATTCTCTTATTTTAGAAGTTACAGGGGGGGGGGGACATTTTACCACTTTGGAAGTATCTTTCGCGCAAACTATTCAGTTTAGAAAAAAATTATAGTAAAAACCTCAATTCCATTTTAAAGACGTTTTGTGCAATTTTGCAAGCAAAGCTGTATTCGATATAATATGTTTATAGATACTCTCAAATTTAAGTGGACATTTATTATTGCAATAAAAAGAGATTCCATATTATACTTATAAAAACTATAGACATTTTATATGTAACGCACAAACAAGATTTTGATATCGACATTTCTTTAATTTTGTCCCATTAGTTCTATAGAGAACTAATGGGACACTAAGCTTTCATATGGTGTATCAACGGTTCTATAGAACTAAAATTAGGGGGTACTACTGGGATGCACCCACTCGAACTAATTTTAAAAGCAAAAGTATGTTAAGTTACTCAGTCACACCACAACTATTGAAATTAGATGCTATTTGGAAATAAGATAAATTATATCCTGAACTTGGGTATACATAAAAAATATTTTATCCCAATTCACGGATACGGAAACCACGCGCATGAAACCGTGGGCACGTGGACCGTCCTACAAATATCACTATGCCTACATCCCAAGCACAAGTAATAGACGGGCAGTATACCAAACTATTTAATTACAAGCCTGATAGCTCCTTCGGGGGAAATTATTACAAAGTTTACATACAAGAACATGAAGCGAAACCACAAGTTAATAATAAGTAATAATATTATTAAACTGGTCCATTCGGCATAGTTTTATGTAGCGGTCGGACGTTGGACCGAATTTAATTAACCGCCTGCAGTTGGTAGCGCGCCGGACCTGTCCGTCGGGACGGGGCACGGTTGGTACAATTTATAAGATACTCGTACTATTGTGGTAACTGTCATGTCAAAATGACTGCATAAAAGACTCAGAAGCTATTTGACCTCGTGCCTCCTTCGCCTTTTTATCATCGCACTGCAAGACACCGGGTGGGATTTCACCCCCACGTCGTTGATATTCCCAGGACCCGTACAAAGCGTTTTGCGTCGACATTCATCATACGCATAGCTAAGGTCTGGAATGCTATACCGAGATTAGTATTTCCTTGTTCTTACAACTTGGGTATCTTTAAAACAAGAGTGAATAGTCGTCTTTTAAGCAATCGCGTTCCACCTTAGAACACATCTACACTTAACATCAGGTGTGATAGTGGTCAAGCGCGAGTTTATTTCTTATTGAAAAAAAATAAAAATAAAAATATTGTTACTATGCAGTATAAAGGTGTATAAGATCATAACCGAAAGCAGACGACAACTGCAGACAATACGTCGGAGCCGCACTACAGTATGCCGGTATTGAAAAAACTCAGTATTGAAGCCAATTCACAACGGTTGCAAAGCCGATGTAATAGAAATCAATATATAACCAAACAAAGGTCTAACACTGAATAGGATTGAATGTGGTATTAATAACGAGATTTTCGTACGATGAATTTTTTTAAGAATCTTCAAAAATTAATTTCATGAATAAACAGAAATATTACTTTTTTCTATTTATTCTGAATCTTATTTCATAGAAATAAGAGTACATACAAATCAGTACTGTCGTCGCAACACGTCGCAAGCAGTTGTCGTCTGTGGTCGGCTACCAACTTTCACCTTAACGTACAATTCAAAACATAGAATAGTGTATTTATTTATAATTTTTATTTGTCATATTAATCGTAAATCAATACAAACAAGTCTATCAAATGAAAATTTTTAACAAAAAATAGAAACGACTCAAAACGCACTAAAAAGTAAAAAATAACTGTGTCATTTAGTTGCTTAAATTTACTTAAGCATATCTATGAAGTCGGTGCCAGCAAGTTCAAGAAACATTTATTTAATGTAGTACAGCAGTTTGTGGGTTCTAGGTAATGTTCTTGAAGTAGAAACCTTGGCTGGCACCGACTCCTAGATATGCTTAAGTAAATTAAAGCGACTAAATGACACAGTTATTTTTTACTTTTTAGTGCGTTTTGAGTCGTTCTATTTTTTGTTAAAAGTTTTTATTTGTTACTTTTTAGTGATTTATCGGATTTATCGCCACGTACTCGTACTGTACTGTTATAGTATATTATACGGCCCTTGCAGCCAAAAAGCTGCCGATACTTACACTAAAACTGAAATTGCTGCAAGTATCCTGTACAATTTGAAGAGTTCCTTCAATTTCCCCAGGATATCATCATCAGATCCTAACATGATGACAATGGGACCACCTTGGAAGTGTGCCCTTTCTTATAAAAAAGAATTATCAAAATCGGACAACATTGTAAAAAGTTATGCGTGGTCATACATAAAAAAAAAATACGTGTCGAATTGAGAATCTCCTCCGTTTTTTTCGTCGGTTAAAAAACAGCCTTTATCAAGACTATCAGGCGAGCAAAGAAATGAAAGGTAAAAGGAAGCTATTACAAATATTCGGTATCTCCTTTCAATTATCTAATCTCCATTTCACTTGTCCAATATTATATCGTGGTATTTTACAGTGTTCTAGATTAAAAATCGTCTTTATTTGTGAGTAGTATGCATACAAACATTCATTAATGCGAAATCTTAGCCCCTAGAAGCGCTTTTAACTTACGACACTCGGAGGCCGCACAATACTGTACCACTCACTCTCCCTACATAAGTTATTTCCCCCCTCATAGTTAAGTTACAACTTGGATTGCGGGTCAGCAACTCAGCAACGTCTCGGGGATAAATATTATAAGGGGCAACGGGAGATTTTATTGTTTACACCAGAAAATTGCATCCAGATAATCTTCTTGTAAATGATTTTTTTAGCACGAAGAAACAAACGACCTTCCCAGTAGCGCATTCTTGCAATCTAAGTGCTACTAGATTTATAGAATTATTATTTGTAGTAAAACTTTGCTACTACTTAAAGAAAAATCTTTTCATTGTAGTAGTATTCAAAGTTCCTTCCTAATCTAGATCCTATTTTGAGAATACCACCACCATGCTTTATTAATATTTTTGTTCAAAGTGACATTTTATTATTAGGGATTTAACTGATAGGGAAATCAAGAGGGTCAATCTGAAGTTTGTGAATAGTGGAAAACCAGCAAACTAAAAGAACATTTCAGAACATAAAAGCACCTGCCTGCCTCTACCTCATGCATAGGTGTTAAGCCACATGTTCCTATACATCGGCAACCGCGGATGGCATTCAGATTGGAACCAACCTGTTAGAAAACTTACAAAATTAAAATAGTAAGCTAACCTAACTTATAAGTTTGGTTATAGGATTATAATCCGTAAAGAAAAATAATTTGACCTAGAAGTTTTCATTTTCTAACCCAGCTATTGGAGCTTATTTTATAAGTTTATGTTTTAATAAAATCTAAGAGACTGCAGCCTCGCCGCGTAAAGGCGTAATAAAGGTAGCTTATAAAATAATCCCGCGGTTTAAGCTTTCTAATCTGTCCGTGAAACTCTCGTTATCTTGCAGCTAAGATTGATATCTAGGTATAAATATAATAGCTAGGCACGACTTGTGATTTTTGGGCTATCAAAATTAAAATTCAGAAGTTTTGTTTAAAATAATCCAATTTTGTCACAACATTATTCTAAATGAATATGTTCCACCTAAAGGTACGTAAAAAAACATCGCCTATTACTCAACAATACTTTGGAGAACGTGCAAGAATCCTACAATGTTTAGCCGTTCTAAACCATACATACAAGCTTTACAGCCTTGAGGTACATATAGCCTTACATGTGCCCGTACTTACTTTAACGTAAAAATCACTTTCAATCGTATGACTGACCAACGGATTGATGTTTTGTAAAAATAAACATCTTCCCCGGAAAATCTCTGTCTTAATTGAACTAACTCCATCTTCTACCAAAAATATATTAATGTATTAAGTACAGCTAAGTTACCTTCAATAAAATGTACTTATATGTAAACTCCATAAGTGTCATAGGTTACTACTTTCATACCGTAATTTTGTATAAACTGTTTTACCCACGTGTATCCAACACGCAAGCTAAGCAATAATTCACATTTACCTATATTTACCGCTGTTAATAGTAAAATCAATAAGCGGATGACCCTATTTCTTATGTGCTGGGTTAGCTTGTCAAATGTCGGAATCATTAACAAACTAGGCTCTGGTGTGTGTTATTTATTATTTCCTATTAACTAGCTTACTATTGCTTAGGATTACGAAAATCTGAGTTCCGAGTTCTAAGTCGGACTAGATCATAATCTTTCGAGATATTCTCGTTACCAAGAAAATCACAACAGCTATCCGGAAATAGGTATTACTTGGTACCTTGGAGAGTAATAATTGATGTTAGATTAATAGTACCTATTAATATTAACATAAACTTTTGATAGTGATCGCTCCAGAATAAGAGAAGTTACATAATCAGCCAAACAGCACTAAAAATGATCAGATTTATGAATGCAGAAAACCATTAAATACAACAGAGGTGAATAAGATATTCACTTTTAAGATAGTCATTCACCGTGCTGGTGCTGGGTCCACCATGTGACTGAGAGAAAAACGCCGAATAGAGTCCGATACTTGCGGTACGGATGAAGGCTTAAGGGTAGCCTTTGTGACCAGTCAACGCTCGCCTTCCCTGCTCAAATTGTTTGTCTCTGTCCAGCAAAATCATGCTAGAGCAGCTTTGGATTCGTTCTCGAATGAAGCTTACTGCAGTTTTAGTCTGGGCGTTCTTTGATCAGGTAGTAGAGAGATTTTGGTAATATAAGTCTCACACCCACTTCTACTGGACATAAACTAACCACATGGCCATTTTTTGTTGTTCATTTGTAAGTCATAATATTTATTGACTTTTAAAATATTTAATATATGACACAAATTTAATTACGTAATTTTTATTCAATTTGATATAATACAATTTTTTAAATTTAAATTTTCATAAAACCTTTCTTAAACTAAATGTTTACAACTGCTCAAACTTTAGCTTCCTATCTTCAATAGATTTGGCGGTGAAATTCCGTCAGCTTATATTTTTATGTATAAAAAATGTTCAGCCTTACAAAGTGGACCGACGTAACGTATGTGTATTTTAAAATTACAAATTAATTGACAGCATCTTGTTTAACGGAATTAATTAAGCGAATGTCGGCTCGGCTGGCACGAGTGTAAATAAAAGCGAAATGCAATATGTCACTAAAAGCGCAGGCTCGCTGGCAGATACATTACTTTATAGTTGAAGAGCTAGTAGTATTTTTAAGGCAGCCGTTTGAACTGTAGAAAACTCATGGATATAAACAGGTGTTACTTTGAAAAAGGACTTGTTTGAATATTTTATAATTTAATTTATTTGCTATGTATAGTTTCCTTGTAAGCCGACTAATTCAAGCGACAAACTCAACAAGGTATGACAGAAAAGTCTCTATGTATGTTTCACTCCAAAACCGGAGAATCCTCAGGAGATTTTGACTGTACATTTGCCAAGCCTTCGTCATTGCACATTGTAGTCTGTTTTTTTAAAAATAAAGAAATTACCAATTAAACATTTAAATAGGTAGAGCAAGCTATCATATTGCCCGCCTCCCATATAACTTGGAACAAGTAATAGTTGGAAGCAAGGTGTCGGGGAAACGATCACGTTTCTCTTCCGTGGCTAGATAAGGTTTCTCACGAGCTTCCCATTTACAACAGATATCAAAAACACTGTGAAAAAAATGTCAAAGGGAAAAAAATGTGTGCATGTACTAGCGTACACTCGTAAGAAGTGAAACTAACTAACTAACTTATCAACATTCAAGTATTAGAAAAAATTGATACCATAATTACACCCACGTGTTAGTGTATTGAAAAATACAATTAAAAACTGAGGTTAATTTTAAATAACGTGGAAAAATAAATACCATAATTACACCTAAGTATTAGAAAAAGAAATGTAATTACTTACTTTTTTTAGAAATTCACTGGAATTAGAATTAAAATAAACCCTTTGATTTTGCTGATCACTTCAATATAACATATATATATATATATATATATATATATATACTAAATTTTTTTCCAACCCCGATAAAGAAGTTTCACTTCAATAATGAACAACGCAACAAAAGGACAGCAGTGTGACCCTTAGTAATAAAGAATATCGTATTCAAGGCGGGAAGAGCAGCTATCGAACAGGTTTTCAGATTGCCTTAACACCTACTCAAAAATTATGTTTGGCTCTCGGATTATTACTTTGCCGTCGCTTTCATATTGAAGTTGCTGATGTTTTGACTGATATACTGCGCATTAAAAACAAGAAACAAGATGGATTTAAAACAATAAATCTCTTTACAGTGCATTAAAAACAAAATGGATTTAAAAAATATTTTCTGATGTACTTTAATTAAATATACTTATTTACACTTATTATAACTCTTTGTTAACTAACCCTCGTTTCTGAGTTTGGGTTAAAAATGATGGTGATAGCGAATATGTATTTTTAAATTTCCATGAAATCTAATACTCTTGGTAGGCATTTACATCAAGTGACATTTTCTAGCGAATAGGTACTCATAATTTGTTGTTCCTGTCGCTCAATATTTGATAGAAAACCGTCTAATGAAAGTGATGTGTGTAGAGCTTTGTCTTTCTATCTGTGTTTATTTTTTTTAAATAAAAGATTTTTAATAATGATCAGAAATTTTTAATATCAAAAACTTAGCTTCGTCATTCGTCTTGCACGAATTTGTTATTTGCCACCTAGGGGTACATAAATAGTTTTGATACTTATTTATATACATATACAGGCATACTAAATATATAAAAAAATAAAATAAAAAAATCAGTCAAGATACTTCTAAGGATTCCAGTTTTGACTAAAAACACTGACAGAAGTTTGTATCAGAAGATTTCAAACAAACACTTTACACACATAAATTGACGTGTTAAAGATAAGTGTTGAAAATAAAATAAAGTTAAGGTTGTTAACTCAGTATAAACTCGGTAGAGGAATACCGTTCAATCTGAACGAATACCGTTACAGATTCCTATCGGGCGTAGCTTGCCAGAAGTATGCATCATTTATACTGGCAACACAAAATCCAGACCAAAACGGAATTTTGTTACTGGCAACAAACTTTTTATTGGCTTGATGTTTGATTTGATCTAGCTGGCTTTATTCAATCACTATAAATGATAGTAAAATATGAATAAATTCAACAAATTGGATTTTTTATACATTTACAGCTTTCATGTGTAATACAACATATGTTCGTAGAGCAATTACAGTTCAACGGCTAGCACAGAGGTAGATTATTTTCGGCTCAACTTGAATTTGTCTTGACATGTCACAACGTTTTAACATTTCTCTATTATATACTATATATGGAGAATATATAGTATCATGTTGTAACATGATACTATTAGATTATAACATGATACTATAGAAAGAGATTAAGACACAATATAGAAACGATTTCAAAACTCACACCATCGACTTAAAAAACTTCGTTAGCGCTGCACCTTAAGGTGTTTCTTTTAGTTTTTAGATACGGAACCCAGAATAAGTGTGCATCACGACAAAAGTGGCGCAGTGGTATGCGCGGTGGAGTTATAAGACGGAGGTCCTGGGTTCGATTCCCGGCGGGGCAGATTGAGATTTTTCAAAATTTGTCTTGGTCTGGTTGGTGGGAAGCTTTCACCGTGGCTAGTTACCACCCTACCGACAAAGACGTACCGCCAAGCGATTTAGCGTTCCGGTACGATTTCGTGTCGAAACCTATAGGGTGTGGATTTCATCTTAGTCCTAACATGTTAGCCCGCTTCCATCTTAGACTGCATCATCACTTAACATCAGGTGTGATAGCAGTCAAGGGCCAACTTGTCGTCGATAAAAAAAAAGTGATAACTTAATTACTTACGACGTGACTTAGAAGATACTGTCTACCGCTGCCGTATGCGTGAGATAAAGGGAAGCCAGACAGACTGGCGCCGTACAGCTTTACCTAACGAAGCAGTTTACATTCCCATAAGAAGTTATCTCTTGAAAAAGATAAGTACTCAATTAGGCAAATGAACGTGAGCAAAATGAAAAATTAAGAGCTGACATAATTTTCGCTGTTTGAATACAACTTTGATCCTCATCACGTCAAAAGAATCTGAGTTTTCGTTTCATTAATTAACATTATAACTTGTTCCGTTATCGAAAATTGAAATGTCAAGTACAAGGTTTCATCTCAATTTACAATTAAGTACTACGTTTTACGAGAGTTGACTTTTCATTATTTTTTTTTATTCCATCCCTTTGATGAATTTAAATTGAGTCATTATTTAAGAAGGAAGGGTGTTTTACTTTTGTGTTTTTAATTATAGGTTAATATTACACGCAGTACTGTACCTATTAGAATTGAGTGGTAGTTAGAAACTTCTTAAAGAATAACTTCACATTGATGAGGGTCAGGTCACGTGATATTTCAAATATTTAAAACCATAAAATCATTACATTATTTTTGACGACCTCCGTGGCGCAGTGGTATGCGCGATGGATTTATAAGACGGAGGTCCTGGGTTCGATTCCCGGCGGGGCAGATTAAAATTTTGGAAGCACGCTTACAGCGATTTCGGTTTTTGTAACTCAGGGGATATCAGGGCCAACTTGTCTATAAAAAAAAATAAAATAAAAATTACAGCTGATGGACGTCCACTGATGGACTGTAGGATATAGGCCTTTTTCAGAGACTTACGACACGCTTAATGACGTAGCACCGGGCCCTAACGTTTATCAGCTTTTGGTACTCAATTCGACACGTATATATTTTTTTTATGTATGACCACGCATAACTTTTTACAGAGTCATCATGTTAGGATCGGATGATGATATCCTGGCGAAATTGAAGGAACAAGCACGCTTACTGTTACATAGCTTTTTGGCTACTAATGCCGTATAATATACTATGTCAGTATAGTACGAGTACGTTACGTGGCAATAAATCACTAAAAAGTATGAAATAAATTTTTTTAACAAAAAATAGAACCTTGGCTGACACCGACTTCATAGCTAATTATGGTTAAGTAAATAAAAGCAACTAAATGACACAGTTATTGAACTATATGCCCCGCTCATTGCCACTTAAATACAGTTATGTTGGTTACTTGGTTCTTCAGCGGATCTTCTCATTTCTGATTTGATTACGCAAAGGTACTCAGATTGTTTATTGTTCTTCCCATCACTTGCCGTGTAACTCTGAGCTTTCCCCTTAGTCTATAGGTCACCATAGTTAGACTCTCGTCTTCTAGCACTGACAAAATGCAATATATAAAAAGTACTAATGTTTAAATGGCTCAGTTATTTTATCTTGTGAATAGTCTTAGTCTACAGTTTTTCGAATCCGAGGTGGTACTTAGAATTTTTCAGAAGAGAAAACACTTCAATTAGGTACCAACCATCAACGCACTTTTAATCTATCATTTATTTATTTACAATTTTTTTATAAATTTACAACAACGCTTATACCAACAATTATAAAAAACACTATTAAAAATTTATAAAAAAATCCAGTCCGCCTGCTGCGAGGCCCGGGGGTCCAAGCAACCGGTGGTCAGGGCTGCAGAGTGAGGAACCTCTTCACAATGCGCGCCGTTTCAAGAATAACCACCTACTGTATCCGACCTTTGATCCAAAAGCTAAGCGAAAGCTTCTTAAGGTGTTGGTCGAAGCTTTTCGCTATAAGACCATTAACTGAAACGACTATAGGAACAATAATCGTCGAGTCAACATTCCACATGGCGGTAATCTAATTAATTAATTATTAAAGTTATATTATGTACAGAGAACAATTTACCCTTTAAAGTTATTTAGATACCACTACTATGTTAGTCTCTGAGCTAGTTACGCCATTCTCTTCATCTTCCACTCACATACAAAACACTTTATCCATATAAAATGTAATTAGTACATAGTGTAATTACGGACCGGCCACGGCTGGTGAATCAGAGATCTTGGCCTGGCTTCTGCAATTAAAGCCGGCTTTGCCCGTGGCCGGTGGCGCGATCCAATTACGTGCTGCTGGTCCAATTTACAAGAAAATTTACAAGAACGTAATTATATTTGTTTTCTTTTTGTAAGTGTATACATATTAAGAAGGACTGTGTCCGAGAGATAGAAGAACTATTTTCGGATTCAAAAACTTGACTAAATTGCCTTTGTTATTTTTTTGTTATTAATTAATTGTAGGCTGCTATCTGGTTACAACAAAGCCTACCTACTATCAGACCAGACTTGAGCCAATTTAGAAAATATTAAATTTGTCTTAGCCGAGCATCGAACCAAGGACCTTTCTGTTGTAAGCCAAGCCATTAAAAATTACCAAAGCGGTCTTAAAAACTAAACTTTAATATCTGGAAATTAGACCTATATTCAAAGAAAATTCTGTTCATCAATTTGTCATTGAGGTTAGCAGAAATTTCATATTTAACAATATAAGTTTCTTTTTTCATTTTGTAAGCGTTGGCAAAAAGGAATTACAAGAAAAGCTTACAGATTTTGACATTCAAAGAAAACAAGTTATATAAATATGAACATAATAAACAATGAAAGCCGTATGGAATGTTTATTGTCAATATAGAATACTAACGTCTGGTTATTTTTTTTATTTACTTCAAGTTAGTTTTTAATTGCAATCGCTTCTAATGGTAAGTATCGGATTTCTTTTCTACAAGACATCGGGCAAGAACGCTAAATCACTTGTCTGCCGGTAACTAGCCTTGGTCGATTCCTACCACCAGGCAGATTTAGACCAATATAGAAAACCTTAACCAGCCGAGCCGAGAATTGTAGCCAAGACCTCCGTCTTATAAGTCGACCGCGCAATCATATATATATTTATATTTTATTATATAACCACGGAGATCGTCAACGTGAAGTTCAACGTTTTTTTTATCGACTACAAGTTAGCCTTTGACTGCTATCACACCTGACGTTAAATGATGATGCAATCTAAGATGGAAGCGGGCTAACTTGTTAGGAGCAAGATGAAATCAGGAGCAAGAATGATGGATGAATGATGATGAATGGATGAAGATTGTAATCCACCGCGTATACCACTGCGCTACGGAGGTCTTCAAACTATAGATAATATTTCGTCTTCCTTAAATATTACCATCCCAGCCTCAATATTCAGTATGAAATATGAAATTTCCAAGCAAGGCTCTTTCAACCAAATGAGTAATAGAAGGTACAGACTGCTGTCAAGCGTCTGTTTGATTTTTTTCATTTTGTAAATTTCGTAAACAGCTTCAAAGGTTTTACCCGACTGCCAAGAACAGTTATTAAATAAGTGGTAAAATGATATTCTTTATACATAATACAAGACAGAGAAACGTAATAAAAAGTATTACCACATTTCAATATAGCGGCGGTTGCCAAATGTAGGCACTCGAAGTTATAAGATATATCATATAGATAAGCTTGGAAAAGAGTGTCAATTCCACGTTAGGTAAAGTGATTAAATCCTTACCACGGGGTAAATCGTAACCACAGTAATGTTTTCTTAATTGGTACATCTTCGTCAAATTACCATGTTCTTTTGACAATAAAAATAAAATGAATTATTATTCAAATAAGTGTACAAAAAAATGCACTTTACGATCATGTTTGTGGTTAATCAACGTACTATGAAAAGATGTGCTTGCATCCTGGCAGGTTGCTTCAATATGTTTACAAAGTCAGCCGTATAAATAATCAAATGTGTGTAAAATAAATGCACTATCAGGTGTGGAATTAAGTTAGTGCTTAAATCCTGGCAGGTTGCAAAGTTTACAAAGTCAGCCATATAAATAATCAAATGTGTGAAACTTTGTGAGGCGCGGAATTAAGCTAGCCTTAAATACACGCAAAACCATAGGGGTTTTGCCAATATGAAAAAGCTCTCATTTTCATGTTCTGTGTGAATATTTGTAAAATTAAATTTTTAAATGACTAGTTACTAACTAATTAACACTTGCCACGGTCTTAGCATATCTCTTTCGCTACATCCAATTTCATTTAATAAGTACGTCGATCTGCCTCGTTGGTCTAGTGGTTAGCTTATCTGGCTTCGATCACGAGGTCCTGGGTTCGAATCCTGGGTAGGGTCACGGAATATTTCTGGGTTTTTCATTCTTCTATGAAATTCTCAGTACACTCCAAGCCCGGAGTCGGGAAGTTGGTGGTGTTACACCCCCGTGCCTCGGACAGCACGTTAAGCCGTCGGTCCTGGTCACTGTCATCAACATCTGATAGTGATCGTTAATAAATGAAACATTATCACCATAAGCCCGCCAACCCGCATTGGAACAGCGTGGTGGGTCTACGCTCCATATCCCCTCCCCTATACGGAGGGAGGTTCTGGCCCTGTAGTGGGCCGTTAATAGGCTGATAATGATGATGATGATGAAGTACGTCGATTTAGGGTACTTGTACTACGCTCACTGTATCACGATAAAAAAACAATTAAAATACTTCTTCATGTCGATGGGTATTAACGTGTAATGTGTTGCCATCAGGAAATTACAACTTCAATTTAGTGCGGCGTAATGTATCAAGAAATTACACAGTAATTATGTCAAAGACAGTTTTTAACGATACCTGAACATGCAAACATTTGAGGTGAATTAGAAGAAGGTGGCACAAGCAATGAGCAAAAGCGTTTTTAAATAACATTAATATTATAAAGGCAAAAGTTTGTGTATGTGTCTGTTCATCCTTCACGTCGATACTATTGAACCTATTTAGCTGAAATTTGAAATGGAGATAGGCTTTATGGCTTGAAATTCCAACAGAAACGAGAATACTTATTACCCGACTGCGTTAGAAGGAGGGTAATGTTTTTCGAGCGTATGTATTTATGTATGGATGTATGTATGTATGTCCATTTCTTCGGCACGCACTACAGCCTAAACGCCTGAACGGATTTTGACATGTGAGGTGTCGTTGAATTCGGCTAAATTGTGGAAGTGACATAGGCTATATGAATTTTCAAAATGGCCGCTGTAAATGGGGGAAAAAGGGGGGACGTGTGCATTTTTTTCTTTTATCCTAGCAATATGGATATCAAATGAAAGCTCGTAAAAAGACCATTTCAAAAATATAAATATGATATTATGTTTATATCACTGTTTTAATAAGCAATGTCAAAAAATGTACTGTCTCATTTCTATACCACAAATTAAAACTAAAGTCTCAATTAAAATTATTATTATAAAAACAAACAAACAAACCCAACTGCTTAGAAGTTATGAACTGAAAAGAGAAAAACAGGGATCACTATATCTATATAAAATTCTAAATACTTTATGGTGCTGCAGGCGGGGACAAACATAGTTTTGGTAGGTCTTTCTTTCCCAGGTAGTAAACTATTTTGTCCACACCTGCAGCACCATAAAGTATTTAAAATTTTATATAGATATAGTGATCCTTGTTTTTCTCTTTTCAGTTCATAACTTCTAAGCAGTTTTTATAATAATAATTTTATTTACTTAATGAGTTTATCTATTAGACGATTTACTTTTGACATATTTTATAATGAATTTAACATTGCTGTTATTTAGGTTAAATTGAATTTCTGATAATTTAATTGCGTTTATGTTCAGAAAAAGATTCGATAGTGTAAAACTATAAAATTTTTTAACAAAAAATAGAACCGACTCAAAACGCACTAAAAAGTAAAAAATGTACTGTGTCATTTAATTTGCTTTAATTTACTTAAGCATATCTATGAAGTCGATGCCAGCCAAGTTTACGGATCATTTATTTAACGTAGTAAAGCAGTTCGTGGGTGCTAGGTAACGTTCTTAAAGTAGAAACCTTGGCTAGCACCGACTCCTAGATATGCTTAAGTAAATTAAAGAAATTAAATGACACAGTTATTTTTAGTACGTTTTGAGTCGGTTCTTTTTTTTGTTAAAATTTTTTATTTCTTACTTTTTAGTGATTTATCGCCACGTAACGTACTTGTACTATTCTGTCATAATATATTATACGGCACTTGAAGCCAAAAAGCTACCGATACTTACACAAAAACCGAAGTCGCTGCAAGTGTGCCTATAAAATTTGAAGAGTTCCTTCAAATTTTCAGGATATCATCATCAGATCCTAACATGATGACAATGGGATCACCTTGAAAGTATGCCCTTTCTAATAAAAAAAGAATTATCAAAATCGGACAACTCTGTAAAATGTTATACTTGGTCATACATAAAAAAAAATATAGAAGCGTGTCGAATTGAGAACTCCTCCCTTTCGTCGGTTAAAAATATGGATCAATTGTTATCTGAAATAAAATATTTTTATTTTATTTTATTTTTGTTTATTTTAACAGCCCATTACAGGGCTATAATAAAGTTAAGATAGCCATAATGATTGCTAACTCCGATAGGGGATGGCACTAGAAGAAGATTACAGGGCATTAATACATGTCAAATGTTTGATTATGTGACGACTAATATCAGATGTTGATTTGAATGACCGTGACCGACATCCGAGACCATATTATGTATTAACTTTAATGACACTCGACAGTGTGCGATTCAAATTCGTATATGTCACTCTCTATCTAAGAAAGTTTTATAGATAGAAAAAGACAAAGACAGATTTGAAACGTACATTGTAGTGTCATTACATAATTATGTAATGACACTACAATGTACGCAAGGGCAATTGCCCTACTGAACTTACTCTTTCAAAAAGGGCAACACGTACATCAGGGCTGAGAATTATTTGTGAAAATTTCTCAAAAGAAAGAAAAGTTCAACATTTTTCAGCTAGACTCTGAATTCGTACCTCCTGATCAAAAATCAAATAAGCTCCCATCTTTGGTTCAGTTATGGTTAAGTCGGTTTACTGACGATAGTTGAACGTGACAACATCTGAAGAAAATACTGATGGAATGGTAGCATTTAATTGGTTGTTAAAATTTTAATTTAAGTATATTTTTATAAATATTAATTTAAATTAATAAAATAATTGATTTTGATTTTATAAATTTATATTTAATTTAATTATATTAATTTTTAATTAATATATTTAATAATTATATTTAATAGACGGATGTCGAACGCTGCCGAACGCAAAGGCCGATTGTGCTTCTTTGTCGCTCGTTCCGCGCTCTCGCTTGCACTTCAAGCCTTACATGGAACGCCTCAAAGCGAGGTAACGCCGCATGAGTCATGTTTTTTCGTGCGTGCAGCCGGATCTATCGAATCACAAGACGTTGTCACGTCAAAAGGGTGTTATAATTCAACGGGTGCTGAATAACCAACCGTCGAGTTACATTCAGGAGGAAGCAGTATAAGGTTTTACTGGAACCAATTATAGGACTGTTCTGTGACAAAACTGGACAGTGGACAATTTCGACTTCGTTTCTATCTCTTTCTCTGTCCAACACTGCAGTACTATTGAAAGAGCAAGATAAAGACGAACTCGAAATCTATTGAGTTTCGTCACAATATATCGCTACAGCTATCTTACAGACATTTTAAACAAAATATTTAGACGAATTGTATTAACACCGTTGGAATGCAAACAAAGCTTGTAAAGTAAACATAATAAATAAGCGAGTAGGTGGTATCTATATGTTATTTTGGCGCCTCCCTCGGTTCCCGCCTGTCAACTCGTCGCGAGGATGGTGTAAATCTCTTATTACTCCAAAATGGGGGCAATGTTGTTTCGTGAGAGCTGTTTTTTGACAAAAATGTTTTTTTAATTTTGGTTATGTTACCACTTTCCGTCAAACGACAATTAATATAATTACACTCGTCAAAATGAACAAAAATTGTTATTTTAAACGATCTTTGAGTCCACAAAACTATATGACTCAAACCGTCAATATGTTAAATAGAACATAGTTATTTTTGCTCGATCCTTTTCGATGTTTATGTTAATACATAAAGAAGTGGAAAAGAGGAAATAATGACTTATTTTTACAGAAACTGTAAAAATGGCTGGTATCATGAAAAGCTAAAATTACTTTAAGTTTAGGAAATAAAATCTCGTCCAAAACCTACATGTGACCTGTGATTTACGCTGCTATCTATAAGATGTATACCAGCGAAGTCTCTCTATAACCTGCTAAAAGACCTTGGCCTTACTAGAAGTGCAGTAAGCTCCATATTGGAACGACTATCCAAAGCTGCTCTAGAAGGGTCTTTGGAAAGCTGCTCTAGAATAACTTGAACAGAGGAGGTGAGTGTTGACGGCCGTCACTATAAGATCTCTTTTAAACCTGTCACAAGTCTCGGGCTTTTCGGAAATTTTCTCTCAGCCACGCGATGGATCCGGCACCCGCACGGTGAATCCATGGAATGCTAAGATATTCGTCTCTCTTGTATGTGATAGGTAAAAGGAAAATGAAAACTGCTCAAAATAATTTTATTCATTTGATACAAACTTACTTACCAAACAACTTGAATTTATTAAGGAAACTACTTTAATACTATTCTTTAATACCAAGAAATTTAGTGAAGAAGAAATCAGCAGTCGAAGTGCTTATTCACACTTATGTATCTTCGCAAGAGAGTAGTTTAGTGAAGAGGACATAAATTTTGTAGTTAATGCAATTCGAAATGTAATATATCAAGAACTTTGTCAGAATGTTCGATGAACGAAAGGTTTGAGAAACTTTTTAACTTCTTGGCACAAGCCTTATCTGATGTCGTCTAAATTCCAAATCTTGGCTCGATTATTAAAGCTCTTTCAAAAAATACTCTTGTTAGGTGGACATAGCTAATTTTCGTAAATATTCAACAATGATTATTCTATGGAATGCGACTAGAACAGTCTGCTTGTTGATGTCATTTTCATCGTCATCTTCAACTGATGGACATCTAGATAATGGCCTTCTGTAAGGACATTTTTTCATTTTTTTTTTATCAACTACAAGCTGGCCCTTGACTGCTATCACACCTGATGTTAAGTGATGATGCAATCTAAGATGGAAGCGGGCAAACTTGTTAGGAGTAGGGTGAAATCCACACTCTTCGATTTCTACACGACATCGTACCGGAACGCTAAATCGCTTGGCGGTACGTCTTTGTCGGTAGGGTGGTAACTAGCCACGGCGAATGCCTCCCACCACCCAGACCAAGACAAATTAAGAAAAATCTCAATCAGCCCCGCCGGGAATCGAACCCAGGACCTCCGTCTCATAAATCCACCGCGCATACCACTGCGCCACGGAGGTCGTCAGATCTAAACACCTCGGTCTTGAACCGCCAACTTTTTCCCTTTCCCTCCACTTATAATTCGCAAACCAAATTTACGTTTTGTAAAAAATTGAAGAAATTTATGTTAGCCAAGCAAAAAGAATTTGAAGGCTACGCGGTGGAAGTATCAATTATATAGGAGGAATTTAGGACTATACAATATGTTTTAATTATTATAATTCTTTTTCTTCATCTTCTCTTCTTCATCATATTATATTACTTGTATGCAAAATATAAATTCACATTTCTTTTTCTATGGGTATATATTTATTTTACATACATCCAACTTAGTAATTAATTATTATTATACATTAAATATTATTATTTATTTTTATTGTTATATAAGGTATATAGGTATGTGCTTATTATTTAAGTATTGATTTAATTTTTAATGTCTGTGATGTCACATAGGTCACGGCTGAAAATCAGCGCCATGTATGTCACAATACGCGGCATTATGCTGAGCCGTACACCTTTTCTTTTTAAGGTTACAGATAGGTGTATGGGGCGACTACCCAAGGTTCCCTAGGCATACATATATGCATATGCATACCTGTTTATACATACTTACAACTGTGCCTCTACTGTACTGTCTGTAACTCTTAAATATGAATAAATATATTTTCTTTCTTTCTTTCTTATATCGTCGGATCACACAGCTGGTCGAGCCCCCATTACAGTAAAGTAGAGGATGCGCTCTACGCTTCGAGGTCACAATTTCAACACCTTGCAACCAGTAACTCTTCAAATTATGTGCTCCACCCATTTAGAGTCCTTTTGAGGCTTGAGAGCCTTTTAGAGACACATAGTCGCCGACAATGACCAAATAAGCTACTTACATTAGGGTAAAATAAAAAGAAAAATAATGGACTAAATGAAAGTCTATTACAAAATTAATGACAAACTTAATAACATAAATGTAATAAGAAAGCTTTATGATTATGACTCACAGAAATTAAATCTTTTCAATTAGGCTTTGTAAACTAATTTATTGTCAATCTAAATACAAAATAAAATGTTTATTTGCGTTGTAATAGGTAGATAGGTACATACATGTTTATAAGAATACTAGAGCTTTTTGTGACAGAGCTCGTCTTCAGTAAAAGTACTGCCACCAGGATTATTTCTACCGCTACATTGCTTCTTAATCACATCAATTAACAATACGAATAATACAGATAATTTATTTATTATTTTATTTCAACGAGCGTCAATAATACTTTAATTATAATAAATGCACTATGCTGCGCCCCACACGTCTATCATTAGTAATAATTTCTAAAGTATACGACATAAATACGTGTCTTATAAAATCTAATATATAAAATTTCCCTGTCACAATGTTAGTTACCGTACTCCTCCGAAACGGCTTTAACGATTTTTACCAAATTTTGTACGCGTATTGAGCAGGTCTGAGAATCGGCTACTATCTAATTTTCATTTAATTTTCATCTAAATTTTTTTTTTAATTTTTAATGCAAAACAACGTTTGCCGGGTCAGCTAGTAATATTCTAAAAACTAAGTGCACATACATTATACACCCAACTGCAACACTAGCAATAACTCACGACCACTACGAAAGCTGCCATACATTCAAAGTCGTCCGATGACCCAAAAACCGGCATGACATTGCATACACATAAATTGTTTAACGCATTTGGTTATTGCAACTGTCTATGAAACTGAAAAGCTTTAGTCACATACCAATATCTTTGCCAAAATGTTAAGCAATCGTGTTAAAAGTTGGCAACCGAAACGGCTTAGAGTGCTAAAGGATAGTACCGCGACATTATGTTGCGGCGTCGCTCGCTAGATAGCGATCGCGTTACACATTGTCGCAAACTCGTATGACACAATAACGTTCCGGATCGAAACTTTGTTGGCGCGAAAGATAATCTGCCGCAAGGTTTTGACTAGCAAGAGATATGGCGATATTCTAGCACAGAATTGGTTTTGCTTGTAGGTTTTGTGATTTGCATATGTGGCTACAGTGAGGTTTTAAGTTCGAGTCCAGCGTCGGGCTTTGGGATATTGATTGTTTGTTTATGAAACAATCACTAGGAGTTCCGAGTTTGGTAATTACTCCTACAGCGGAATGTATATGCGGTATATGCGGTGCATAGACGGAGGTGGATTCGATTCCCGACAGGCCAATTGCAATTTTCTCAATTGGTCCAGGTCTGAATGGTGGAAAGCTTTGGCCGTGCTACCACCCTGCTGACAAAGCCGTACTGTTTAACGTTCCTGTATCGTGTAGAAACTGGAAGCGGTGTGGATTTAACCCAAATCCTAACAAGTTAGCCCACTTCCATCTTAGATTACATCTTACCATTAGATGTATTTTCAGTCAAGGGCTAACTTGTGGGCAATTATAAAAAAGAATGCAATTATGGTAATGTAAGGAATGATTTAGTTGGTCTTGACAGTCATGATGATCCTGATATGAATCTATGTGATAATGTTCTATTTATCGATTTGCCAATTCATTTCTCTGACACTTTAAGCAAACAATAAACAAACTGCTATTAAACTTACCAGTACATAAGTACTTAATAGGTAATCTAACTTATAAAAGCTTAGTTAAAACTAACCTGTATGTAACTATGTGATAGCAGTCAAGGGCCAACTTGTAGTACCTAGATAAAAAAAAATAAAAAAGCAATTTTGAAATATTATTATAATTTTATAAGTATAAATGATCAAACATACCCAGAAATATGTGTTAAAATCAGCCATATCATTTTATCGCCAGAAACAATATTCGTTGCGAAAACGTATTAACGCTTCCACTCAAAAGGGTTCTAATCAAGCTTACACACATCGTAACATGATGGAAATCAAATTATTTGATCGCGCTATACGTTTTGAAACAAAAAAGACCCCCCGAAGTGAACATACATGGATATGAATACATTTGAATTGAACATCAGGCGTTCATTCATTATATCCATTCCATGTTATCCTACATGAATGCACTCGATCAGAATTTAATATATCGATGTATGTCGCGTGTCCCTATTTGCCCTTCTCTACCCTTTTCAGAGCTGTTTAGCTGTGTAATAATTTACATGTTTAAAAACGGTAGGTATCGTTTTTGGTTTAACAATTTTTAGCTATTATCCTTATCATTTTTAACCGACGAAAAAAAACGGAGGAGGTTTCTATTCGACACGCTAAAAAGTAAGACAAAAATTTTTAACCAAAAATAGGACCGACTCAAAACACACTAAAAAGTAATAATAACTGTGTCATTTAGTTTTAAAATACATAAACATACAGTCTCCAGTTAAGGTTTCTATTTAGGATATATACTATAAATATAAACTACTATACTACGTTAAATAAATATCCTTAAACTTGCTGGCACCGACTTCATAGATGTGCTTAAGTAAATTAAAGCAACTAAATGACACAGTTATTTTTTACTTTTTAGTGCATTTTGAGTCGGTTCTATTTTTGTTAAAAATAATTTTAACGGTAAATTACAGGTGGATACAGAGCTTATTCCCACCATGCAGCTCCGATACTGGTTGGCGGCCTTAGGCCTTACACTTTTGTGAAAATCACTATCAAATATTATGAAAATTACGCAAGACAACTGTTAAACATAATCTAAGGCATAGATGTTATATAGCAATATTTGACTGAGAATTTCTACTGTAAATACCTTGGAAGTCAGAAAAGCTCAATTTTTCGCAATATTATTTTTTTTATGATTCATATGACTATGGATCGGTCTCGAATCAGATGCGGATTGTTGGATTAATAATAAAATTAGTAAAGAAACTAATGTAGCGCTAACACCCCTGCTTAATTAGTTATATAGTTTCGCAGATATTACAAAATTTCTAAAAAACAATTAATATGTTATACGTACCTACTGAATAGGGGTCAACATTTTGGTACTCATATTCTTTGAGAATTAAATCTTTGATCTTTTCTTTCTATTGATTTGGCATCGTAGACCATATTTATATAATATACGAAAAAGTTTGTTCGTTTGTTTAAATGGGCTAATCTCTAAATCTGCGTGTCGGATTGTAAATTATTTTGTTTATTATGAAAGCTAGACTCAAAAGTAAAATAGACTATTTAATACAAGCTATACACATCAGCTTGCCATAAATATATATTGTTAAAGTTAATATACTGTAATATCGTACAATGTTTAAGGAACATTTATTTAACGAATATTTAACAAAAAATGTAGATCTTTAGTCCATGGGACGGGATGGAGGATATTGCTTCACGGGAAACTATAAAAAAATTAAATTGAAATGGGTAGCGGGAAAAGAGCACAGTTTATATGAAAGTGTGTCTTTAAAATTAAAAGGGTACCTAAGAGGTTTTCACGCGGACGAAGTCGCGGGCGACTGCTAATATAAAAATAAAGTTATAAATATATCTGTCACTCATTAAAAACTTGTTTTTTTATTTAATATTTGTTGAAACAATCCAAGTACTTCAACAATTATAACTATAAATAAGAGTTAAAATTATATTAGAGCCGTATCGCTATAGCTAAAAGCTATATAAGAACATTATAGTCTAATGGACGTATAATTACACCTCTAATCGTTTTGTTTTAACTCTTATATTAAATGTTACTCGGGAACTAAGTAATAGAGTTATTACGTAGCCCATATTGAATTCCATTCACTATATTTATATACTAAAGTTAAATTCAGGCTTAATTTCCTCTCCATTTTAATATCGCTCTCAAAATATCATTTTAAAGATTTTGCAACGTGTCCCATTCAAAGCGAAATTAATGCTTGCTAAAGTTGAAAATTTATCTTGAAATTATACCTACGTGTATGGAACGACGACGGTTCTGTGATATTTTGTGTTATAACAAGTTTTGTCCGCCATACTTAGCGATGTTGTTTTAATATTTTGTCACAAAGGACATTCGTGTTATTAAATTAAAATCTCTCTTGAATATTTTCCGTCCAAATGCTATCCACCACTTTAACTGGATTTAACGTTTTAAGTGGGTAGTAGTTTAACAAGTAGGTTTTAACTAGTATTGGGATGCAACTTGCTTGATATTCCAGCTGCATCTCATATCGAAGCTATGTCTTCTATGGCGAGTGCTGCGGCGAAAAATGCTGAACAGACTAAGAAACGCAAATATGAAAAAATAAATAATAATTTTGTTGTTGTGCCTTTTGGTGTAGAGACTTTGGGGATTAGGGAGATGGTACTTCAAAAAAATTGGTTGTCTGTAAACTCGGTTTACTGACGATAGTTGAACGTGACAACGTCTCAAGAAAATACTGATGGAATGGTAGCATTTAATTGGTTATTAAAATTTTTAATTTAAGTATATTTTTATAAATATTAATTTAAATTAATAAAATAATTGATTTTGATTTTATAAATTTATGTTATAAATTTATAATAAATATATTAATTTTTAATTTAAAATTAATATATTTAATAATTATATTTAATAGACGGATGTCGAAAGCTGCCGAACGCAGAGGCCGATTGTACTTCTTTGTCGCTCGTTCTGCGCTCTCGCTTGCACTTCAAGCCTTACATGGAACGCCTCAAAGCGAGGTAACGCATTAGTCATGTTTTTTCGTGCGTGCAGCCGGCTCTATCGAATTATGAGACGTTTTCAGGTCAAAAGTTTATCGAATCTACGGGCGACCAAAGAGCTGGCAGCTACCTTAACCAACTAATTAGTTTGGCCATTCAAAGAGGATATGCTGACAGTCTCTTAGGCACTGTGCTTCGATACAGAGGAGTCGAGGATGTTTTAGATTAATTAATTTAATAAGTGCTTTGCCATGTAGGCTGACTAATCGATATTATATATTTTCTTTTTATATAATTAAATAAACATAATATTGTATTGTAAAAAAATAAGTCGGTTAAAACTGATAATATTACCAGCTACCTCGAAAGGGCAGTAGTTAGCGTAAGTTGTTTTGCTATCATGAAGTTCTGATGCAGGCAGCAGACCTGGGAGGGTATGCGCAAGACGGAAATCTTCGATTCCGTCGGGGCAGATTGAGATTTAAGCCCGCTTCTATCTTAGATGCATCAATAACAAAAAAGATCGAGGTAGAATTTAGGATCCGTAATTGTATAATTAGAGATTTGAATCGCTTATACATAATTATTGAGCATCTCATACACTTTGTATATTCAACTGAAATTAAGGTTCTGTTAACTGAGTGGTGGATTTGAGTGACATATCAATATTCGCCAATTAGGGACATCAAAAACATGGGGATCTAACCCATTCTCTCGCCGAAGGTACATACAATGATAAAATAATAAAGATACAAGTTCTATAAGTTCTGAAATAACTTTTGAGCACAAAAATTAATTCACGAGCATCATATTGAATAACGTTGGAAAGAACTTAAGTCATAATATTTTTTTAAAGTTTTACTGTGACTTTGAATTTGTGGAAACTTCGAAAGTCTGAGCTATCACTAAGATCACTTAACTTGAACGTTAGTACTTGCAATGTAAATTTATACAGTCTGCATGAAAGTGACTCTGTGAAAATAATTGTCTTTGAGATGTGTTATTAAACAGAATTACTCGGAGTTTTCTTTGCGGTTTTAATTTTCTTTTCGTTACTGTAGTTGGCCGTATATGTTCGTTTTCTTTTCTTACTGTATGTATATAAATAATATTTAATATTTCACTTTCAAATAAGTTAAACTGTCAGTCATGTATAAAATAATTTTATGCCAAAAACGTCTTGTCAAGCCCTTTCATTTGATATCCATATTGAAGTACCTACATATTAGTGAAAAAATATGTAATTTGCCACATTGTAGCTGCTGCCATTTCTGACTGATTTTTAACATACATAGCTAAGAACACCGCTAGAATTCAAACTTAAAAAATTCAAACTTAAAAAAACGCATCGAAATCGGTCTATCCGTTTGAGCGTTACGATGCCTCAGACAAACACACACACATACACGCACGCATTTTGGGTCGTGGGTTAAAAACACAACTGATACCAAATTTACTTAGTACCTAATGGTCCCCATACTTTTGATATGGAACTCTAAAAGAATATACAGGTAGATAAATACCAGTTTAAATAAAGAATTCATACCAAAATACGATGCTCGTATGTTCTCTGTTTACCACTTGGCGTTACAGTGATATATAAGAACTTTTATTGCTCCATGAATCGAATATTTAAAACAGCTTAGCAGTGTGCGGTAAAATGTCGCCTACTATTTCACTGGGCTGTGAAAACAAGCTATTTTGGCTGGCTGGGTTTTGAAAACAAACCAATTAAAGTGGATGTGTTATACACGACTTGAACCGATATAGTGCCTAACATATCCTCATCTATTGCGCTTTTATTAAAATGGAGGTCTTATTGTTGTCTAAGCTAACAACATGGGACACGATTAAATTATTGGATTTAGACGCGTTGCATCTAATATCCATTTTTTAACCGACGAAAAAAAAACGGAGGAGGTTCTCAATTCGACACGTATATTTTTTTTTTTTTTTTATATGTATGACCACGCATAACTTTTTACAGAGTTGTCCGATTTTGATAATTCTTTTTTTATTAGAAAGGGCATACTTCCAAGGTGGTCCCATTGTCACCATGTTAGGATCTGATGATGATATCCTGGGGAAATTAAAGGAACTCTTCGAATTTTGGAGGCACGCTTACAGCGATTTCAGTTTTTGTCTCGTTATCGGTAGCGTTTTGGCTACTAGTGCCATATAATATACTATGACAGTATAGTACGAGTACGTTACGTGGCGATAAATCACTAAAAAGTAAGAAATAAAAATTTTTAACAAAAAATAGAACCGACTCAAAACGCACTAAAAAGTAAAAAATAATTGTGTCATTTAGTTGCTTTAATTTAAGGACGTTACCTAGAACCCACAAACTGCTTTACTACGTAAAATAAATGTTCCTTAAACTTGCTGGCACCGACTTCATAGATATGCTTAAGTAAGTTAAAGCAACTAAATGACACAATTATTTTTTACTTTTTAGTGCGTTTTGAGTCGGTTCTATTTTTTGTTAAAAATTTTTTAAGAAATTTAGTTCAAAAAATAATTCAGTAATTAGAATTATTTTCAAATTTGAGTGATGAAGGGTAATGAAAAGTAGAGTATAAGACTTCTGCCTGCAGACCCATTATAGAAAAAGTAAAAAATAACTGTGTCATTTAGTTGCTACTTTTTAGTGCGTTTTGAGTCGGTTCTATTTTTTATTAAAAATTTTTATTAATTACTTTTTAGTGATTTATCTTCACGTAACGTACTTGTACTATACTGTCATAGTATATTATACAGCACTACTTAGTAGCCAAAAAGCTACCGATCCAGGATATCATCATTAGATCCTAACATGATGACAATGGGACTACTTTGGAAGTATGCCCTTTCTAATAAAAAAAGAATTCTCAAAATCGGACAACTCTGTAAAAAGTTATGCGTTTTTTTCGTCGGTTAAAAATACCTCATAATATATAATAGATATTTTTAGTGTACAACATTACTATTAAGATAAGGTATAGAGGTACACCCGCGTGCCTCGGAGAGAACGTTAAGCCTACGGTCCGTGTCAAATGCAACATTTGCCCTAAGCCCGCCAACCCGCATATGAGCAATGTAGTGGGTCTACGCTCCACATAGGGGATATAAGGATTGAGGCCTGACCCCTAATAGTGTATTTTTAATCACTTAGTAAATTAAAATCTACCACTAGATAAGGGAACCGTTAAAGCAAGAGTTCGACACGCATTTAGTTGAAATTTTTCAGAAAAAAGTTACGGAGAGCTGTAAAGATGAGATATCATCCAATATTACAACACAAAAAAATTACGTACAACATTTAGTGAAACGGCGCCTAAATTATGTGTTTCGAAATTATGCCACTTAATCACAGGCATCTGCTGAATATTGCGCCTAAATTGTTATTTGCGACTGAAAGTCGGCGTAAATGGAAAATATTGCTAACAGTTTGGGAGAAATTATAAAGTTTTAATTGAATATTAGCCAGCTGAACGGCCGTACAAAGTTACTTACTTTCATCAAGCGCTGCAAGTTTTACTTACGTAAGTTCTCAAGTCAAAATTACTATCTTCTAGAAAGAAGTGTTATGTTGTAGTTCATCAAGTCAAAGTTCACTACAATGTAAATAGTAAGTATGAAGTTAAAATTCGTTCGGTTTTATTATTTGCGTATATAAATAGCGCAGTACAGTACATCATCATTATCAGCCTATTATCGGCCCACTACAGGGCCAGGCCTCCCTCCTTATATATGGAGCGTACACCCACCACGCTGCTCCAATGCGGGTAGGCGGGCTTAGGATAATAATGTTTCATTTATTAACGATCATTATCAGATGGTTCAACGTGCTCTTCGAGGCACGGGGGTGTAACACCGCCAACTTCCAAACTCCGGGCTTGGAATGTACTGAACATTTAATAAAAGAATGAAAAAGCTCAGAATTATTCCATGACCCGACCCAGGAATCGAACCCAGGACCTCGTGATCGAAGCCACATAGGCTAACCACTAGACCAACGAGGCAGTTATGTTTGTACAGTATTTAATGATGATATTTTGTCTAGTACTCTCTCATCAAAGTCAAAATGTACACTTTTCCTTTTGTTGTTGATTTTCGAACTTAAAATCCGAAAAGTTATCGTAGAAAACATAGAGTTTCTCTGACAACCTACCCTACTTACTTATCTAACTAGGATCAAGTAACAACTTTCGTTAAAATTAAAAATCCTCCTCCTTCCCTTAAAAGTAAAATTCTAAAACCTCGTTTTTCTTTTTCTATCTAATAAGTAAACATAAATTCAGTAGCTTGGCTTGGTTGATATGTTCCTATATAATTTTTGCCTGGATAACTAACTGAAAAGGATGCTTATGTACACAGAATACTAAAATAATAATATTGTACGTGACGCGAACGTTAAAATATTGTAATTATATTTATTTTTAACCAATAAAAGGCGAAAAAGGAACGTAGCTGGTGACAGCTTTGGCAGATGTCAAACTCAATTGACACATTTTTGAAAGAAACGACTCCGAAGCCAACAGCTGAAGCGTCACTAAATATAAAACTTAAAAATGAAACAATTAGAATACAGCGTTTTTTTTTAAAGTTGGTTTTTAAAGAAAAAATATTTTAAAATCAAACAATGACCCCAAACTCAATATAGGGCCAATAACTTTTAAGGTGAAGTTTCTTTAAAAAGAAAAAATAGCAATCACAAAAGAAAAGAGAAAGTTCAATTTTACTAAATTAATTCATCGACTTTGAGCGTCTCAATTTTTTCTCTTCGTTACAAGTTTTCTTAATTAGTTAGCTTTGGGAAACTTTTAAATGGGAAGGAACCAACGCGTTGCTACTGGCCTTTTAGATTGTTAGCGAATTCATTGAGGACCTTCAATATGATGCTTTTAATAATTAAAACGGTCTATATCGTTTTTATTTTAACAGTTACAGTCAACAGTATTAAGAATAGACTTATATTTTGTTTTCAAATTGTAAAAGTAGCAGAGCACTGTGATAATTCGTCGCTCTTATCTAAGAAAGTAGATACTGCTCTTACATAGCTAGTACATACATATATACATACATACCATAGGGGTTAGGCAAAGACCACGACCATGTGGGTACTGTTCTTGCTTTTTTTATTAAACAAAATTAATCTATTCGTATGTACTAAAAAAATACATATGTCGGAGGATTTAATGTTAAGCCTTAGAATAGATTATTGCAAAATTGTGATAGATATAGTCTATGGATCTTTATTGTCTATGGAACAATTATTGTTTATGAAAGTAATCAAAATAGAACTAATTGTTAATCATTTAATGAGAGATATGAGATAGCCGCTTACTTGAAACATTGTGTTAAGTTAAATTCAATTTGCTTTATGGCGTGTAATATTTTGTAATATCTCATCTAATCATTTTTAAAGTTAGTGTATTGATATGTCGCCTCCAATAGGATGTGATATAGTATTGCAACCAATAGGAGAGCAGGGCGCGAAAGTGCTAGAGTGGAATATTTACACCATCTTGAAGGGAACAAAGGAGTTGAGTAGTTAGTTTGTGTCTAGTCCAGTGAGGATATTTGGTCGAGTTGGACCAGTGTAAAAGTGTTCTTAAGAAGTAAATTAAATTAACGAGTAAAGGAAGATGGGAGTAAATAAACTACTGCTCTGAATCTTATTAATACGTCAGGAATTATAGAAATCTACTTCATATATCAAAACATTGCGAACTTGCAATAAATCTGTTCGTGAAGACAAAGACTTTCTTTTGTGCTTGCATTATAACCCTGGATCGAAAGTAAAGACTACTAGAGATGATGTCAAGGAGAATGGTGATTCTCCAATACATATATAAATGTTATACCTAGGTATAACGGCCTAGGTATCTAATTTGACACTCCTATCCTGTGCAGCGTGGCTCGGTTATAGGTACAGCTTCAATGAAGGGAACATGTCAACTTGGCGGCATGGTGTAGCCAGGATTCTATATGAGAGGGCCGGTTAGTAATCGTGGATTAATAAACTAATCTGAACTATGCGGTCCAGTGGCCTCCCCTCTTATCCCGCATCTCTGCTCAGCTCTTCTATGTTATGCTTTACCACCCCCCTAAAAAAATGCACATACATAAATTCATAACTTTTCATTCTGAAAGAAATTATACTCTGTTTTAAAGAATCTTTATCTCTAGCTATATATAAAATCACCATGATCCAAACTTTCAGCGTTTTATAAAAGACGATGGTCAAAATATCACTTGCTCTTAGACTATTATGCATGGGGACATAACAGAAGTGGACGAAGTTTCATACAATACAAACGCTGTAAACTAAAGTATATTAGTAACAGTCGTAACTGGCAATTAAACTACAGCTGAGACGGGTATTAATCCAAATTTTCACTATAAATTGCATTCACTTCATTTGTAGAAGTTTGTGAACATAGTTTGTGCATAATGTTAGAATTCTACTTTATTAGTAGCAGACTGTCCGAACTTTGGCTTAACATTATTCAAAATGTTTTTATTATTATTTCGAAGGCGGTGAAGAGATGATGGAGTAATTTTAACCTGTAGCGATATTCTACAATGATGTTTTTATTAGAGCCATTAGAGCCACCTCTTAGATCTTTTAAACAACTCAAACAATTTAAGGCGGTTCTCTTCAATAGTCTGTAATGATTAAGAAAATGGTTATTCCTGTATAGTTAAAAAAATAATGACAATACGTTTCCTCACGAATAAATTCATGGGGATTCTTTTTATCGATTACAACTTGGCCCTTGACTGCTATCACACCTTATGTTAAGTGATGATGCAATCTAAGATGGAAGCTAACTTGTTAGGAGTAGGATGAAAATTCACACCCCTTTTGGTTTCTACACGACATCGTACCGGAACGCTAAGTCGCTTGGCGGTACGTCTTTGTCGGTAGGGTGGTAACTAGCCACGGCGAAAGCCACCCAATCTTAATTTGTCCCGCCCAGAATCGAATGCAGGACCTCCGTCTTATGTATCCACCGCGCATACCACTGCGCCACGGAGGTCGTTGGGTCCGCTAGTATTAATATGTTTCTTTATATTGTTCCCACAAGTGTCACTAAATTAAATAAAAATTGTTCTCTTAGCGAAGACTTTAAATATTTATTACAGCACTGTGCCCGAAGACATTTTAAGTTTAACTGAATTTGAAACTTTATTTGTTCAGGGTAACGTTTATGGTCAGCGAAAACAGTGCAATAACTTAGAGCACTGCTAACTTAGCGCCGTGCTAACTTACTAGATACAGTTATCTGGAGAATTTATCGCGGAATGGAGAATTCTCTTTCGTTTGCTTAGAAAGTAAAAAGTTTTAAAATTAGTGTAAAAGTTAGTCATTAGAGCCCGGATAAAAAGAGTTCTAACGTTCTGGATCCAGCGTTTTGCGTAACAATTATAACTTTATACCAAAGCATCGATAGCAGCATGACGACTCTGTAAGGAAATTCGACAATCCGAGACTCGCCGTCGTCTCTATATCTGTGTCTAACACGATACTGTAGATAGAGAGAAGTCGCAACTCGCCCTGTCGAGATTTGTTACAGAATCGATATCTGGTGGTGAGCTAAGTGGTTGCTTCCAGCGCGGTCATAACTCATACATAAAATTAAAAATGCTAAAAAAACTGCTTTGTTGGTTCAGTGCTTAGCCTATGTTACTTAAGAAATGAAATCCTAAGTTGGGTTATAAAATACTGAGCTATTTTTTCCAAGTACCCTAATACTAGTAAAAAAAAATGTGTGCGTGTACCTACTAGCGTACACTCGTAAGATGTGAAACTATGTAACTAACTTATCAACATTCAAGTATTAGAAAAAATTGATACCATAATTACACCCACATGTTAGTGTATTGAAAAATACAATCAAAAACTGAGGTTAATTTTAAATAACGTGGAAAAATAAATACCATAATTACACCTAAGTATTAGAAAAAGAGATGTAATTACTATATAATATACTAATTATATATATGTATATATATATATATATATATATATATATATATATACATCGTCACTATAGAGCGTTGGGAATAAATAAGCGTGCAATAGAAAAACGGTCAAGTATAGTGGTAGGAGTAAGTCCGTTAAAACGATATGCTATTGGTAAATGGCAATTGCACGACACCACCTAGTGGTCAAAGTCATCACTACTCAAAGCGGGTCATGGGCTCTTATGGAAGTCGATGCAATCGCCACCTGGATTTCAAAAATGTAACTACTCAAAACGGGCCGCAAAATACATAGGAGACATTTACCAATCCCTACTCCACTGGAGAAAGTATACTTCGAATCACGCGTGGTAGGGATAAGAAAAAGATGGCGCGTAACGGAAAAATGTGACGCGTAACGAAAAAATGTTACACTAAATTTTTTTCCAACCCCGATAAAGAAGTTTCACTCCAAAAATCTGTTTCCCTGTCTCTATCTCCTGATTTAAGATCATTATTAACATCAGTACCGTGGTCAAACAAACTTCAACTCAAAGGTCAACTTCAGTCAGCCATTCCAAATTAATACACCGTAGCAGACCTAAAGCTAAACCCCCAACTCCCACTGTTAGGGCCTGGCCTTGAACAGTAGTGGGTCACTAAAATGAACTGATAATAATAATGACTTTTTACTTCTTAAAACCTTCAGGGAACACCTTTACAAAAGTAGTGAGACCTTGCCGACCCTAATGAGCCATGAGCAGACTTCGAGTCACATGGATGAAAATGCTAAGATGGATGTGTAACGTTAGATGTTGTGACCGTCAACGTAACGATAACATCCGCAGTAGGCTCGGCGACCGTGACATTGGAGATAAGCTGCAGGAAACTCGTCTCAGATAGTATGGCCATGTCGCACGACGACCGCAAAGCTATGTTAAAATGGATGCCTGAACATCGCAATCCCTGGAGCTGAGTGGAGTGGGCCAGATTATGCCTAACCCCATCTATACTAAAGCCAAACTCGATTGAGAATGCTTGTCAACAAATAAATTTTAAAAGAAGGTAGAAAATGAACACATTTTATGCCTAATAAATTTAAAATTATGTTTTGTTTTTTTTTTTTAATCTTATTTAAAAGATATTGCATATATTAATTAGTTTTAAGCTAACTAATCGAATTTATTGTCATGAATTCGTCATTAATTAGTTAATTATAAAAATTAGGTGTAAAATGACTAGTGACTTCTACCTTCATTTTTAATTTGTTTGTTGACAAGCATTCTCAATCGAGTTTGGCTGGTGTATAGTGGGATAACTTTAAGCAATAGAAGGAGAAGGTCAATGTATGTTATATGTAAGAACTATCAATGTATTAGTTTTAGATGTTGACCTTTTTTCCTTATACTGTAGGTATATATCGTAGAAGAAACGTATCATATAAACAATTCATCAAAACACATTACGTACAATTTGTAGCTAGGTCACTCAAAGGTTATGTACGAAGAAACAAAGAAAATGAATTTGATACGAAGAGATCCGTGTAATTGGATATGTAGACACGCAAAGGCCGTCACGTGTAGAACAACGAAGTGAAGCCGGATTTTGTAACAACTGTTATTAACCGACGAAAAAAAACGGAGGAGGTTCTCAATTCGACACGTATATTTATTTATTTATTTTTTTTTTTATGTATGACCACGCATAACTTTTTACAGAGTTGTCCGATTTTGATAATTCTTTTTTTATTAGAAAGGGCATACTTCCAAGGTGGTATCATTGTTATCATGTTAGGATCTGATGATGATATCCTGAGGAAATTGAAGGAACTCTTCAAATTTTGGAAGCACGCTTACAGCGATTTCGGTTTTTGTCTCGGTATTGGTAGCTTTTTGGCTACGAGTACCGTATAATATACTATGACAGTATAAGTAGTACAAGCACGATACGTGGCGATAAATCACTAAAAAGTAAGAAATAAAATTTTTTGAATAAAAATAGAACCGACTCCAAACGCACTAAAAAGTAAAAAATAACTGTGTCATTCAGTTGCTTTAAATTACTTAAGCATATCTAAGAGTTGGTGCCAGCCAAGCTTTCTACTTTAAGGACGTTAACTAGAACCCACAAACTGCTTTACTACGTAAAATAAAGGTTCTTTAAACTTGGCTGGCACCGTCTTCATAGATATGCTTAAGTAATATAAGCAACTAAATGACACAGTTATTTTTTACTTTTTAGTAGTTTTGAGTCGGTTCTATTTTTATTTTAAAAAAATTTTAATCACACATTTTTTTACGATAGATAGGCTTGCGGTCTGATTGCATCGTTGGGCTACAGATTAGCTAGTAGTAGTTCGAATCGTGAATCAAGTTTTGGAATGGGTTTCAGTTTTCCTTTCGTCTAAGAAATTTTTGTAAATTATATACTCGGAATCGGAAGTTACAACCCCGTGCCTCCTGAAGCACTGAGAGACCCTCAAGTCGCTTGTGCCACTGTACAACAACATCTGATATTGAAAGTGAAATAAACAGTGTCGCCCTAAAACCGCCAACCCGCATTGGAGCAGCGTAGTGGATTTACGCTCCATACTGCTACTCTGCTACATTGTGCACGTATAAAATGCTTTTTAATTATTAAACAGAAGGCAGGTATATTTTGCAGAAGTAATATATAATAATAATTTATTTATTTTGCTATTTTCCGCGAAAAGCCGACAAATCTAAGCGACAAAGTGACCCAGATTCGACAGAATACTCTCTACGTACGTAATAAATAAATTGGTAACTGTGTTTGATAATTACTATTTATAAATTAAATGTGTTGTTTAAGGTTAAAATAAAACATCAAACGTTCAGAATCACTGAACCGCTTACCCTACTTATTCGTGTATAATACAAAAGTGACCATTATCTAAGTGTTGTTGCTAAAGTGCTCGCTATAAACATGTGCACACCGGAGATTGATGACTGCAGTAAAGCGAGCCAACTGTGATAAAATACAGAATAATGCGCCACCGTACTACGCTGTACATTTTTGTCATGTCCACTTACGTGTCGGGGAATGTTAGTCTAAGGATTTGTGACAAATTCTCATAAATCCCTTGCAAGTTTTGATTACTTTACTTATAAAAAGTTTACACAATGGGATTTTCTTAAACTAGCGTGCATATTTTAAACTAGAGTGAAGTTTACTATGTTAAAATACAGGTTTATGTGCCACCTTACTACGCTGTACATTTTTGTCATGTCCACTTACGTGTCGGGAAATGTTAGCCTAAGGATTTGTGACAAATTCTCATAAATCCCTTGCAAGTTTTGATTACTTTACTTATAAAAAGTTTACATAATGGGATTTTCTAAACCTAGCGTGCATATTTTAAACTAGAGTGAAGTTTACTATGTTATAAAAAAATTTTAACAAAAAATAAAAACGCCTTCAAAACGCACTAAAAAGTAAAAAATAACTACGTCATTTACTTACTTTAATTTACTTAACCACATCTATGAAGTCGGTGCCATCCAAGTTAAGGTAAAGACTTTAAAGTAGAAAGCTCGGGTGGCACCGACTTCATAGATGTGATTAAGTAAATTAAAGTAAGTAAATGACGTAGTTATTTTTTACTTTTTAGTGCGTTTTGAAGGCGTTTTTATTTTTTGTTAAAATTTTTTTATTTCATACTTTTTAGTGCTTTATCAACACCGAACATACTAATAAACCTACTCGAACTAAACCATAAGTACCAATATTCACTAGCTACTTATAACATTCCGACGTCCCTGCAAAAGTGCATATAAAGTTTGAAGAGTTTCCTCGAGTTTTCGTAGATCTCATCATTGGATCATGATATAGTAAACATTAAACTAACTGGAAAGTATAACCTCTCAAACTTCTCATTAAGACATAAATTAATCGAGCCCAATCACAAAGTAGCTACTGCAAAACCGTTAAAAAGCTCCCTCAACTGTCCCTCGTCTTCATCGCCAGACCCTTAATGACACAAACACAACACAAGGTAGCTACTGTAAAACGTTACGGAGCTCCCTTAACTGTACTTTGTCTTCATCACCAGACCCTCAATGACAGCCACAGCCCATCTAAATGTAAAGTTCTCATTGAGACAAATTAATTGAGCCCAAACACAAGGTAGCTACTGTAAAACCTTACGGAGCTCCCTTAACTGTACTTCGTCTTCATCACCAGACCCTCAATGACAGTCACAGCCCATCTAAATGTAAAGTTCTCATTGAGGCAAATTAATCGAGCCCAAACACAAGGTAGCTACTGTAAAACGTTTCGGAGCTCCCATAACTGTACGTCGTCTTCATCACAGACCCTCAATGACAGTCACAGCCCATCTAAATGTAAAGTTCTCATTGAGACAAATTAATCGAGCCCAAACACAAGGTAGCTACTGTAAAACGTTACGGAGCTCCCTTAATTGTACTTCGTCTTCATCACCAGACCCTCAATAACAGTCACAGCCCATCAAAATGTAAAGTTCTCATTGAGACAAATTAATCGAGCCAAAACACAAGGTAGCTACTGTAAAACGTTACGGAGTTCTCTTATATATAGATCGGCTCCATCATCAGATCGACTCCAGACCTTCATCAAATTGTAGTGCTTTTAAATACTTACCGGAAAAATTAACAAACGTACTTGTTGTCCCTACAATTTTTGAAAGTTCCCCTCGTTTTCTCCAGGATTCCATCATCAGATCCTGGTTTCCTTGTCATGGTACCACCACCGGACTATCTACTTTCCAACAAAAAAAGAATTATCAAAATCGGTTCACAAACGACGAAGTTATGCGCGAACACACATAAAAAAAATAAAAAAAATAAAAAAAAAAAAAAAAAAAAAAAAAAAAAAAAAAAAAAAAAAAAATATATATATATACGGTCGAATTGAGAAACGCCTTTTTTTTGAAGTTGTTTAAAAATATAGGTTAATGCGCCACCGTACTACGCTGTACATTTTTGTCATGTCCACTTACATGTCGGAGAATGTTAGTCTAAGGATTTGTGACAAATTTACGAAATCCTTTGCAAGTTTTGATTACTTTGCTTATAAATAGATTACATAGTGGGATTTGCTAAAACTAGCGTGTATATTTTAAACTAGAGTGAATTTTAATATGGTAAAATACAGATTAATGCGCCACCGTACTAGGCTGTACATTTTTGTCATGTCCCCTTACGTGTCGGGGAATGTTAGTCTAAGGATTTGTGACAAATTCTCATAAATCCTTTGCAAGTTTTGATTACTTAGATTATAAAAGGGTTACATAATGGAGTTTTCTGAAACTAACATGTAAATTTTGAACTAAAGTAAAGTTTACTATAATAAATTAAAAAATAATTCGCCACCATACTTCGCCGTACATTTTTGTCATGTCCACTTACGTGTCGAGGAATGATAGTCTAAGGATATATGATTCATTAATCCTTTGGGAGTTTTGATTACTTAGCATGTTTTTGCTTGTAGATTGTAAATCAGAGACATAATATAGGTATCTAAACTAAAATAAAGTTTATTTTCATAATATACGGAATAATGCGCCAATGTTTTACGCTGTACATTTTTGTCATGTTCACTTACGTGACGGGGAATGTTAGTCTAAGGGTTTGTGACTAATACTCCTTAATCCCTAGGAAGTGTTGTTTACTTTGCATTTTTATTATGCTTGTAGATTGTAAATCGGTGACATAATAGAGGTTTTTAAAAATACAGTGAAGTTTAGTAAGGTAAAACAATGAATAATGCGCTACCGTACTACGCTGTACGTTTTTGTCATATCCACTTACGTGACGGGGAATGTTGGTCTAAGGATTTGTGACTAATAGTCTTAAATCCCTTGGAAGTTTTGAAGTTTTGATAACTTAGTATTTTTATTATGATTGTAGATTCTAAATCGGTGGCATAATTGAGATTTTTAAAACTACAGTAAAGTTTATTGAGGAAAAATATTGAAAGGAATGCGCTACCGTACTATGCTCTACATTTTTATCATGTCCTCTTACGTGACGGGGAATGTTAGTCTAAGGATTTGTGACCAATACTCTTGAATCCCTTGGAAGTTTTGATTACTTAGCAGTTTTATTATGCTTGTAGATTGTTAATCGGTGACATAATACAGGTTTTTAAAAATACAGTGAAGTTGATTGAGGTAAAATAATGAATAATGCACTACCGTACTACGCTGTACGTTTTTGTCATGTTCACTTACATGTCAGGGAATGTTGATATAAGGATTTAAAATGCCGACTTCTATCTTAGATTGCATCTTTACTTACCTTTAGGTGTGATCGGAGTCGAAGGCTAACTTGTAATGAATAAATAAGATTATATACATTCAAATATAATATGTATCACCTTCGTCGCAGTCATGGTCTACTGAGGCCTTACGTTAAGGGTCTCAATCGACATAGGACGAAGTAAATCAAATACCTCTTTATAATTTTCGTTTCATTGCCTATATATATTAATAGATCAAAGTCTTTTTTGATCGGAAAGAAATATTTCACGTGAATTTTTGTCTTTATATTACACCAATTGTTATAGAAAAGTTCAAACCCACTGTATCGGGGGCAGCTAACGTTCTTCAAGGCATCTAAAATTCATGTGAAGCTCGGGTAAGCTATTTCTGTCGGCCTGTAACTTGCTGTAAGCTGCGTCACGCAAAGGCTGGTAATTTTGTTAAAATATTGACATCTTACTTTGACTTGACACGTAGATAATACGTTATTAGGCTCACCTGAAAGCAATTTATAACCCCCGACGACCAAGGGGTGGTATTATTTATTATTACTTATTACGTTAAAACTCAATAGCTCCATAGTTGGGTGAGCTGGATTTAAATCTGAGTAATTTGGATTAGGTCACACTGTTTAAATTGTCATGTTTTTATTTACAGTAGTAATTGAGAGCATGCAAGCAAGCAGATAGCACACTTGATAGTAAGTGAAAAAGCATCACCTACAAATAGAGCAACCTACTATTTTATATTTTTATTTAATAGTAGTATTACCAGTTCTGCAATCGTTGATATTATGTTTATTTTCAAATAAATCAACCTACGTCGTGATCTATAAAAACTGTAGTAGTAGCTGTTGCCTCGTTGGCCATGAGGTCCTCGTGGGTTCGGGTTCTGAGGGTATTAAGAAAAGATCTAGTTAAAAATCAATCAATAGATAGATTTTTTTTCTTCTTAAAACTAATAGTAGCATCCAGGAGCTGAGGAAGCCGGTAGCTATTTTATTTTTTCAAATATAGTAGTTCAACCAGTATAATATAATATTATGAATCAAGGTAAACCTTTCAACCTGCAATAGAACAAAGTCGGAATTCTAAATTTAATAACCTTAAAAATACTCGGATGATAATAGAAAAGTATTGTAGATATATATTAATAATTTCGTCAAGGGGTACGGTAGACTCGATCGAAACCTTAGGTGAATAACAAAACATAAAAAAATATCGATTTCGAGTCGACAACATATATCCGTAAAATTCGGATTAAGGAGAATTTCGTTAAATTCTAATGATACTGACAAACAAACCGTAGTTGCCATCCAAACAAACTGCAGTCGCCATCTTAGATACGCCTCGCCAATCAACACATCATGCGTCAAACGAAACGTCTTGCCGGAAACATTGAGTGAATCCAGTGTTGTCAGAAGCAGACATAGAGAGTAATAGGTAAGAAAAATTGTATGAAGGTCTGTCATAGAAAAAAAAAGAGCGAGTGGTTTTCACGCGGACGAAGTCGCGGGCGACTGCTATTAGGTAAAAATATTTCTTTAAAGTAAACAATATTTTTTTATATTTAAAAATAAACATAATATCAAAAATTGCGGAACCGACGGGATTCGATCCCGCGTCTCTCTGTGGCTAACCATGTAGCATCTTAAGTTCATGCTAAAAGATGGCGTTTCAGGCCGTATACCTGGATAGCAAGAACATAATATTTAACAATTTCGGTATCGACGTCAGCGGACACTGTAGCCTAGCGGATAAGGCGCTCGTCAAGGCGCCTTATTACAATATGTTAATTAGTTATATAGTTTCGGAGATATTACAAAATTTCTAAAAAGCGCGACTCTGTAATAAATTATTTAATTCATATGCTTAAGTTTACGTCATTATTTATACAGCTAAACTTAAATCCTTAAGGATCTTGTAGAGATAAGTTTTGCCTTTTACAGTATGTTAATTAGTTACATAGTTTCGGAGATATTACAAAATTTCTAAAAAGCGCGGCCCTGCCGCTATGGCGTCCAAATTTAATTGACCTCCTTTGTGTTATATTATACATACTGAATAGAGGTCAGCAATTTGGTGCTTTCATGATAGAAAAAAGAAATTTCTAAAAAGCGCGATACACGATACGTACGTACGAGTACCTACTGAATAGGCGTCAGCATTTTGGTAAGTGTGCTGTTACATGTTAGAAACGATAATATGGTAATGGAGTTGACAATTCGATCTTTGTTGAATTTATTTGCCATAGAAGACCAGATCTATACTATCAATATAAAGCGGAAGAGTTTGTTCGTTTGTTTAATCTCTAGATCTGCGTGTCGGATTAAATTATTTTTGTTTGTTTTGAAAGCGCTATACATATCAGCTTGCCATAAATATTTATTTTTAATGTTAATGTACTGTAATGTCGTACAATGTTTAACAAAAATGTAGATCTGTAGTACACGGGATGGGACGGAGGATATTGCTTCACGGGAAACTATAAAAAAATTAAATTGAGAGGGGACGCGGAGAATGAATTAAAATTGGAAGGGTACTTAAGAGGTTTTCACCTGGACGAAGTCGCGGGCGACTGCTATTCTTAAATATAAATAATCAAAAAATTTTAGGTGAACATTTCAATGAAAACTAAAAATGAATATTTTAAGGTAGTATATGTTCATTAATTTTAAAAGTAACTAAGTTAGAACACTGACTTCCATCTACATATAGAGCCAATTATAAAACCCGCCAGTTATTATCAAAAGAGTGAATGGAAAGCTCATTCGCAGTCCTTTCAGCAGGTAATATTGGACTAAATGCAACCGTGGGTACGGGATCGATTTTAATGAATGACTGAATGAATACCCATTCACATGTGAGTGAGCGTACCTACTGCTGTCTACGAATTACGTTCACTTCGGCGGGCAGGAATTAATAGAGTTTTCTTTTTGTTCCAAATCAAATAATTTGCGATCCCTTATTAGTTCTTTTCATTCTTTCCTATTACAAACTGCGGATTAATTAATGGCTGGGAATGAGATGGCAATAAAAATAAGAATGAATGAAATATTTCTTTAGTAAAGCTATGTAAAGCATTTATCCAGATGATTATTAAATAACGTCGAACAATTATTTAACTGTAACTAACCAATGTCAGTACCATGTTAACTTTTAAATTAATGGACCGAATATGATGCGGTTTCTTTTGCTTGAAAGCTGAGGTGATTGAGATGGTTTTTGCCTAAGTATATACCTACTTACTACTTACGATGATTAGTATATTAGTGTAGAGGTAAGCCAATCCGAAGATATCCGATGGCCTCGTTGATCTAGTGGTTAGACTACGTGGATTCGATCCTTAGGTCCTAAGTTTGAATCCTGTGGAATTATTCTGAGCCTTTCTTTCTTAGGGAAGTTAGTAATGTTACACCTTGGAGAGCACGTTAAGTCATTGTATGATTATTTCACTGTTTGCATATTTCTTTATGGTGAGTGTTATGTACACTAGTAATTGATATGCGTATAAGTGAATGTGAGCATTTTGATAATTGTATTTACTGATATTTATGTTTATATGTATATTGTTAGTGTACTTAAATAAATAAATAAGCCATCGGTCCTGGTCACTATCATTAACATCAGACAATAATCGTTAATGTATGAAACATTATCACCCGCAGCTCGCCATCCCGCATTAAAGCAACGTGGTGGGTATACGCTCCATATTCCCCGTCCTACAAGGAGGGAGGCCTGGCCCTGTAGTGGGCCGTTATTAGGCTATAGTGAAATAATGTTTTTAATTAATACATTCCTTATTTTATTTATTTAGTTTTCTATAAATAAATGAAGAAATTAATGAATAATTAATTAATACTTTATTAGATAGGTTAGTAGGTCCATTTTCCAGGTTAGTTAGTAAAATCGATATAACAGTAAAATCATAGCATACAACTATTAGCTGTTTTAGCACGTTGCCTATTCAGCTATTGTTTGCTTTAATTAAGTTAACTAATTAATACAAGTGTTTAAATTTACTGTTACAGTTCGATAAAGCGTATTACTATTACTACATTTCCTGCCAGTGGTCAAATTAACTGTCATTGACCATTGCATGATCATAATATTGTAAAACTGGGTTATGGACCTGGTGTGTTTTGTTAGTAAAATCGACTAAAGTTGCAACAAGATTAAATTGAAAATTAAAAAACCCCGATTAAAATGTAATTTGATATTTTTTCGCAGCGGCCATCTTGGATTTGAAACTTTTCGTAGTGTAGTATTGTATTAGTCATAGATTAAAGACAACTAGATAGAGCCCATAGCGTGTCCACTCGTGAGACAGCAAATCAGCCTTATTGAAATGACATGTCAACATTTAAAGTACATCATAAAACGTTATGTTTTAAAATATCGTAAAATACGAAATATTACTTTATATAAGATAGTTTAGTAAACGCATAATACATGAAATTTGCTAAAAAATAACATATCTAAGCTTTAAATCATCAATCAATGAAGTTTATGCCTACTTACGTATGAAACGTAATCCCTTCGATTTTCTGTTCGCTGCGACTGTTGCAGCCGAAAATATTACAACCCACCATAGCACGATAACTTTTAAATTAATATCGTAACCGCAAAGTTATATTATTTATCAGCTAATTTAATAAAAAGCTAATAATTGCTCAGATATGTCAAGGGACATATCTGAGCAATTATTAGCTTTTTATTAAATTAGCTGATAAATAATATATAATAATAATATACAAGCAAGGGCTTGTCACAAACTCCACTCTTGACAAACAATAAAAACGAACACGCTGAAAGGGACAAAAAATAATCTTGTATCACTTTCTAATAAAGGCCGAATGAAATAAGTCTGTCACGCTCTTGAACCTACAGCCGCGTTATGACTCCATCTAGTAGTCTTTAATCTATGGTATTAGTCAAGTCAACTATGTAATCCGCACACATAGACAAAGACGCAGACACACGCATACACGCAAGCACGCACATGATAGGTGTGGCTAGTTACCACCCTACCTACTGACAAAGTTATTATATTTATTTATTATTTATTTACATATCGGTCCTATGTTTACGTTTATTCTTTCGATGGCCGGGCTACACTGTAGGCCAACCATCCTATGTAGCATCTATCGCTAAAATTTTAAAGTAAGAAAATCACATTCATCAAGTTGTTTGAAAGAAAACAGCAGTAAAAAATGGTATTCAATTATAATTAAATTCATAGTCTCCATTTTAACAAGTTTTTTAATTACTTACTTACCTACTTAGTAACATCGGAAAGACTTTTATGAAGTAATTTCAGACTGCTTTTTCAAATTGGTTTCACGATGGCTCTTAAAGATGTTTATCTTTCATCAAAACGTCTATCACTAATAGATCTGAAAACTACTTGGACGTTTCATTATAGGTAAGAGGTAAACTCGATAATCTTACATTTTATAAAAGGATCTTTAATAAAAATGAATGCTGGATTTTTCTCATTGTTTTTGAAGTAGTTTTTTAATGTTTGTCTAGTTTTTTAGAAGTGAAATTATGCAATCATAAAATAACATTCTTAAACAAAATACATTCTCTTTTTAACCGACGAAAAAAAACGGTGGAGGTTCTCAATTCGACACGTATATTTTTTTATTTTTTTTTTTATGTATGACCACGCATAACTTTTTACAGTGTTGTCCGATTTTGATAATTCTTTTTTTATTAGAAAGGGCATACATCCAAGGTGGTCCCATTGTCCGCATGTTAGGATCTGATGACGATATCCTGGGGAAATTGAAGGAACTCTTCAAATTTTGGAGGCACGCTTACAGCGATTTCGGTTTTTGTCTCGGTATCAGTAGCTTTTTGGCCACTAGTGCCGTATAATATACTATGACAGTATAGCACGAGTACGTTACGTGGCAATAAATCACTAAAAAGTAAGAAATAAATTTTTTTAACAAAAAATAGAACCGACTCAAAGCGCAACTAAATGACACAGTTATTTTTTACTTTTTAGTGCGCTTTGAGTCGGTTCTATTTTTTGTTAAAAAATTTTATTAAAAGGAGGTTCTCAATTCGACAAGTATATTTTTTTTTTTTATATGTATGACCACGCATAACTTTTTACAGAGTTGTCCGATTTTGATAATTCTTTTTTTATTAGAAAGGGCATACTTCCAAGGTGGTCCCATTGTCATAATGTTAGGATCGGATGATAATATCCTGGGGAAATTGAAAGAACTCTTCAAATTTTGGAGGCACGCTTACAGCGATTTCGGTTTTTGTCTCGGTATCGGTAGCTTTTTGACTACTAGTGCCGTATAATATGCTATAACAGTATAGTACGAGTACGTTACGTGGCGATAAATCACTAAAAAGTAAGAAATAAAATTTTTTAACAAAAAATAGAACCGACTCAAAACGCACTAAAAAGTAAAAAATAACTGTGTCATTTAGTTGCTTTAATTTACTTAAGCATATTTTTGTTAAAATTTTTTTAATTATTCGCTACTATATTTGCTTGCGGTGTATGTCAGAGTGGTACCATGACAACGGTCTGGACAGTCGGGGGCATTCTCTTCGTGGCGTTCACTGCAACCACACCTCTCAGTCGTGATTCAGACCATACATACATACATAGCATCACGTCTCGTTCCCATAGGGGTAGGCAGAGACTACATCCTTCCATTTGCCACGGTCCTTGCATACTTCCTTAGCTTCTACCACTCTCATTAATCCTTTCATACAAGATCGTCGGTTTACGGTACTCTTGACCTGGCCATTTTTTAAAATGTCCTGAATTTGGTCCAGGAACATTCGCCTAGGTCTTCCCCTTCCAACATTTCCATTCACTCTTGCCTCATAAATCACTTTTGTTAATCTTCTTTCATCCATTCTCTCTACATGCCCAAACCATCTATCACACGAAATTAATTGATCATTCTTATTGATAGGTGAAAGCTCAATAAGGTCAATGTTTCGCTAGATGTTGGCTTCATCCGACATGTAGGTAGTATAAAACGAACGAAGTGAGTTTTTTAATAGAGTCACGAGTAGGTAAAACCAAGTTATGCACCGCTACATACCTACTATATCTACTATCACGTAATAGATATTAAATAATGTGCATCAAAAAATAATTGCATACACATCACTCAAACGTAGCTGTGATTCCCGCTCGCCATTTTTCTTAAATTCAAAAATGTTTGACGCTTGCTGTTACAAAAAGTAGACGTTGCGGGCTCAGGGTGCTAGAATGGTGACTCCGCACCGGAAAGCGCAGTGTTAGTCGACACCCCACTAAGTGGACTGACGATATCAAATGTGTCGCAGCGAACCACTGGCCACATGCGGCTCAGGTTAGCCAAGTTTGGAAGCCCCTAAAAAAGGCCTATGTCCAGCACTGGACGTCCATCACCTGGTAATTAGGTATGATAATAAAAGTACGTAATAGACTCACGCTTGCTAAAAATCACTGTTCAAAAAACCAAGAGCCCAGAGCTGTAACTGTAGTAACGAAAACCTTTGTAAAGTATCGATTATGTATTTGCCAAAGCAGAATCAGATCGTCTCTGTTCCTAAACACTAGCAATGGATTAGCTCGATGTAAAGTTCATTGAACCGATGGATTTGCGCCCGATGTATCTCTCAGCCGGTCCAATACGTCTGGCTGGGTTCACTTTCCATTCGCTTTGATAACGCGTTTGTATTTTTAGCCGAACGTAAGAATCTTCGTTTATCTTCGATCAGTCTCTTTTATGCGATGACATTTTTTGTTTCAACAATTTCATCAGCAACATGTAGGTACCTACTAGCGATCTAATATATAAATAATACTTACATAATATACCTACTACTTACTCCACCTAACTACTGAGTTGTTTATAAGTATTTACGAGATACGCACTTTCGTAATAAAATTATAATATTATTTCGCGATAACATTGTAATTTCAAAATATTTTATTTTTTTATTGTGAAAAAATACAATAAGGACTAAAAGGGCAACTGACTTAACCTAACTTATCCTAATAACTATACAAAAATTCGTAAAAAAACTCACGCTTATTAACAACCACTACTGTGGCAGACCTTCCTCCTCATAGGAAAGGGGGTATGGAACGTAGACCCACCACGTTACTCCAATGCGGGTTAAGGGTGATAATATTTAATTTCTTACTATCAGGCACTATCAGGGGATGTACTACCATCAACTAACTGACTCCGGGCTTAGAATTTACTGAAAATTTCTTTGAACATTAACTCTGAATTATTCCATGACGCAGGAATCGGACCCAGGACCTGGAGATCACTGCCACATAATCTAATCACTAGACTAGCGAGGCAGTCGTTTCCAATAATTATATGATATCTACTGATAGACTTACAGTAAAAAAAGTAACAGATTATTGAAAACAACAAATATTGAAAACGAAAAAATTTTTAACAAAAAATAAAACCGACTCAAAACGCACTAAAAAGTAAAAAATAACTGTGTAATTTAGTTGCTTTAATTTACTGAAGCATATCTATGAAGTCGGTGCCAGCCAAGTTTAAGGAACATTTATTTTACGTAGTAAAGCAGTTTGTGGGTTCTAGGTAACGTCCTTGAAAGTAGAAACCTTGGCTGGCACCGACTCCTAGATATGCTTAAGTAAATTAAAGCAACTAAATTACACAGTTATTTTTTACTTTTTAGTGCGTTTTGAGTCGGTTCTATTTTTTGTTAAAAATTTTTATTTCTTACTTTTTAGTGATTTATTGCCACGTAGCGTACTCGTACTATACTGTCATATTATATTATATGGCACTAGTAGCCAAAAAGCTACCGATACCGAGTCAAAAACCGAAATCGCTGTAAGCGTGCCTCCAAAATTTGAAGAGTTCCTTCAATTTCCCCAGGATATCATCAGCAGATCCTAACAAGCGGACAATGGGACCACCTTGGATGTATGCCCTTTCTAATAAAAAAAAAAGAAAAAAAAAATACGTGTCGAATTGAGAACCTCCTCCGTTTTTTTTCGTCGGTTAAAAATGCTATCTTTTAACAAATAAAACTTCCTTTCAAGAGCACAGAGCGTAAATAACTTTCAATAACTAAGGTATTTGAAAATTGAAAGGACCTAATTTAGGATCGTTATTACGAAAACGATCATAATAATATTTGAAGAGAACATGATATCTAACAAAGCAAATACTGTAGTTGACATTAGACCGTACCAATACCAAGCGATAGCTACTGATTGTAAATTGTGGTCTCACTGAATCGGACCATGTTATGGTACGAATCGATGACTGTAGCCAACAGACCATAATATTGCGGTTGTATTGTGTGTAACATCAAAGCAAATACGAATGCCAATGTTGTATAATACAAGACATTCGCGACCCATTGTAAACCTCCTGAACAATGGGAATAATTACACTTATTAGCTGTACAACTGTCTTCGCATTTGCCTTGTTCGTTGACGGTGGTTGACTAAGTCGCTTTGGATCTCATGTTCGAATGGAAATCACATTATACTATACATAGATATAGGGACGAAGTCGAGACGTTCGTTTCTATGTATCTCTTTGTATAGCATCGTGATATACAGAAAGAGATAGAGCCTCGGCTGGACTACGTAACATAATTACATAAAAATTTCTATAAAAGTTTTTATAATTCGATAGAGCCGGCTGCACGCACGAAAAAACATGACGCCATGCGTCGTTACCTCGCTTTGAGGCGTTCCATGTAAGGCTTGAAGTGCAAGCGAGAGCGCGGAACGAGCGACAAAGAAGCACAATCGGCCTTCGAGTTCGGCAGCGTTCGACATCCGTCTATTAAATATAATTATCAAATATATTAATTTTAAATTAAAAATTAATATATTTATAACTTAATATATTTATTATAAATTTAAAATATAAATTTATAAAATCAAAATCAATTATTTTATTAATTTAAATTAATATTTATAAAAATATACTTAAATTAAAAATTTTAATAACCAATTAAATGCTACCATTCCATCAATATTTTCTTAAGACATTGTCACGTTCAACTATCGTCAGTAAACCGACTTTACAGACAACCAATTTTTTAGTTAGTTAAAAGACTGCTCCTATCTCATGTACCAATCGCAAAATTTATCAAAACATTTTTTAAATAAAACAGTATCTGTTCAATTTTAACTGCCTACCTATTAATGGACGCCAAGGTATTTCTTGCACATGGACGCTACAAATATTAGAACCGTCTGGCTATAGCAAAATAAATAAATCAACTCGATGCTAATGTTACAGCAGTTATATTAACTCTTATTTTTTAAGTAGATTATAATTTTTATTTTTGAACTATTTTGGTGTAGATACGCCCAATTCAAGTTACACGCGCGTTTTTGTCCGAACGGGGTTGAAATTTCATACATATTTCAGTGAACCTATAAATATGGACACAACAAAAATATCGAATTACGGTCACTTTCAACAATAACGAAAATAGCATTGTTATCGTATTCGTTTGATCGTGTGGGATGTGGTTAGGGCTGCCAGTTGCCACTATTTCTACATATTTATTTATGATCAACTAAGTATATCGCGTAACCGAAAATCTTTTACACTCTTACTGCTAAATTAGTCATCATAAAATTGTAAAGGATTACTAATCATTTACAATTTTATAATAAACAGAAAATAAATAGTAATGATGATCTTATGAAAATAATTGATTGACATACCTACTTAAGCTATACTAACTAATTAAATACTAGCAAATAAAAACATTAATATAAAATCATGTCATCAGCATCATCAGATCATCATTACAAATATTAAAAATTAAGAGTAAATAATAACATGACTAATACAGCATTTTAAAATTATTTAGCTATGAATCTCCTACAACCAATATAATAAATCTAATGATATTGTATTGAAATATGTCAAATGGTTAGAGCTTGAAAACGTGTCAAAAATAAAGCAAATATTTATGTATAGTTATGTAATTATGATTTATGTACACGCGTACATAAAAACATAACCCTTTGCATTCGCTTTAAAGACTAAAAATGATGAATTTCGTTTTTTTGGATGAACAAGCAATGAGTAGATATTAAATATTTGTTTAATATTTGCCATATTTTTACTTTATTTTCCAAACAGTTTCAACTACTGTGTATGTGAGAAAGTGGTCCAATGTAAACACTAAACAGGCAATATCGGATCCAAACTTTCTTTACAGGTTGATTCCGACCCGTTAGCCGTTGAGGCATGACGTACCTACGTGGCAATAAGTACGCGGTGGCAACCCTAGCTCGTAGTATCGTCGAGACGTTTTTGAAACAAGATGTTTTTATTGCGTTTCACTCGTGTATCATTAATCACGCAGACATTGACCTATCGCCTTATCTCGAGACCCTCGCGTCACGACCGCGCCCACTTACTCTACGTAGTTCAATACAACTATAAGGTATCCTAACGTATTGTTAACTTGTTTGTGGACGGACTCTTTGGGAGGACTTATCCTGCCGCCATGTTTGTTTCTGCCGCCACACATCGCCAAACCATACAAGTAATTACCTGGACTCTAAGTAATTACTTACTTACTATACTAAAGCCAAACTCGATTGAGAATGCTTGTCAACAAACAAATTTAAAATGAAGGTAGGAAATGCAACAAATTTTATGTCTAATAATTTTAAAATTATGTTTTGTCCTTTTATAAAATCTTATTTAAAAGATATTGACTATATTATTAGTTTTAAGCTTACTAATCTAATTTATTGTCATGAATTCGTCATTAACAAGTTAACTAAAAAATTAGGTGTAAAATGACTACTGATTTCTACCTCTATTTTTAATTCGTTTGTTGACAAGGATTCTCAATCGAGTTTGGCTTTAGTATAGTTTAAAAAACTCTAGTTATTTAGTAGGTAGGTAGGTATTATTAGTAGTAGGTAGGTATAATTACTAGGAACTACCTAGAGTAACACCAGGTACCTAAGGATATTTGTAATATAACTCATCCGGGGATTTTAGTACCACCATGCTTATTAATGACGCATAACAGATGTAGGTATTCCGAAGGTAATGATTGAAATAATTATTGGAACATGAAACTTTAGACCTACCTCCAAATATTGTTAGTAAGATTGATAAACACAGAATAGGCCATTGAAGGACGAGTTACTTGCATGCCCTACGAAGTGTTATTCTGTACCTACCTATACGATACGACACGATTAGATACTATTGGTTAGATTGGCCCAAAAATGGCTTAAAAATTGTAACTAAAAACTTAAAAAACCTTTATTTTTATTCTCAAGGTACCTTTCTATCTCATAGCAACACAACAAGTAATTATTCAACTCCAGTAACACAAAAGGTTAAACTCTTATCGCGTTGTTGCCTAGCGGATGACCACCACTTTGTCAGCGTAGCATGTTTACGAGCTTAATAAGTTAATAGTGTTTTTACATGTCTAGGTCATAAAAGTAGCCTAGACTATTCATGAGCTTTGACCTAATGCCTCGACTATACATCAACAGAAGCGTACGTCGACGTCTCAATGTCGAAGCAAAGAGAGTGCGATCACGATCTTTATGAAAGTTATGCTTGAAAACATAGTAAGTATAATTTGAAACTTCTTTTTTATAATCCTACACTGATGCTTACTCACAAAATAATTGAAAGAAATTAATAAATAAGTTGCAGCACCAAAGACGTAGGTACACTGACTAGTCTGTCGATATGTACCTAGAGGCTACATTAAATGTTTTCATGGAGATCCAAAGCTAGATGGCCTAAACTACCGGGTTCAGGGCTTTTGAATCTCCTCATAATACGCCCTTCCCTAAACCCTTCTAAAGGATTGTCGCATTCTATAGGTATCTACCTACTTAACTGATTCTAGACTTAATGGTCTAGCAAAAACTTTCTTGAAGCTTTACGTTATAAGAGCCTAAAACTAACTATCTATTGATTGAAACGAATATTGGAGCCATTCTCACTCTTAAATCTAACTTATACATAAGTAGGTAGGTACTTACTATAGGGCTCTTAGATATTAATTAATTTAATATCATTACCATTATTAATCTACTAACGGTTCAATAGAGTTCCATTTGACCCTCTATTGGACCTTAAGTATAGGACCGTTAGTATACCTTCATATAAGAGGTCATTTGAACGACACGTTGACACGTCTCGGAAACAAGCACATAGCCTTACTACTGGACCAGCGTTCGAATTATATTATACCTAATCTAACATACAAATTATTTTAAAAATATGTAAAATTACTACGTAAAATTGATAATTATCATTGTTATAAAATGAATTATCCCATAGATATCTCTTAATTTCTCTGAAATACATAAGTATATTCTTTTTAATACACAAAATAAAATATTTATCTACCTTACAAATTTTATTTATGTCTAGATGCTTAGAATTTAATATATTTTTTGAAAAATTGATATTCCGCAATTCATCATACAACATAACTCATGTTTTGGTACTTGGCCCATCGAATTGCATCGAATGTCACAAACGTTTTAGGTTAGACAAACGTCATTCAGTTCAGACTTCAGTGGCGGTGGTGGTTTAGTTCCAACTTTTAGTTTTATGAAAAAGTTTTTGTTTTATTTTGCAATACAAGTGATCTATTATAATTCCGTTCACGTGTAATAAAACTGATCTACAAAACATAAATTAACGTAAGTTTTTACTTATCTTACAATTACGTTTAGCGCGAGACGAAGAGGTTATCTTGGGGTCAACAAATTATTCCGAACTATTAAGTTTATGTGTTATTTTTGGGTATGCGCTTCTATTTCATATATATTGGGTTTAAACTGGGATTTTTTGTGTCCATATTCCATCTACGTCAAGGTTTTTGGTTTTGAAAATATTTAAAAAAATGTTTACACTTCGGATACAAACGATCGAAATAAGATTCAAGTTCGGTACACGTAGGCTTTTATCCAAACTAACCAGGCCCTATTATATTATTTGCTTTGACTATTTAGTTTTAGTAGAACTTTTAATGATTGAGCTCAACTGAAAAAGTACTACTTATCACCACTCCTATTTCTGCCACAGAGCAGCATTCTGGCCCAAAAAGTGTGATTGCAAGTAAAATTATAGCAGTGTTACTTTCTATAGTCAATGGTTTTACATCTGAGCTCTCAGGCATGGGTGAAAACAACACCCTAGTGGCGAACAATATCTGATTCATTAACAGATGAGGTATCTGCTTGTTCACTGAACAAATTGATAGAATTTATTAAAAAAAAAAGATTAAGTCATTAGTGCCCTTAAATATCTGTTTTCTTTCTGCAATGCTGAATTCTAGTAAACAGTAAAAGTTTTTATTCAAGACACCAAAGTATAAAACAGCAATTTGTTTCCATTGCTGTTACATACTATATGTAGTTACTCTGGCCTATTAAAACTTTTTAAGTTTGTTTCAAAAGCTCAGCAGGCCTAGGTCACTAATAGCTGAGAAGCCAACATAGTTTGCAAGTTGGTCTGATACACCTCTTCATCTATACTAAAGCTAAACTGGATTGAGAATGCTTGTCAACAAAGAAATTTAAAATGGAGGTAGAAAATGCAACTCATTTTATGCCTAATAAATTTAAAATTATGTTTTGTTATTTTAAAAATCTTATTTAAAAGACATTGAATATATTAATTAGTTTTAAGCTTACTAATCTAATTTATTGTCATGAATTCGTCATTAACAAGTTAACTAAAAAAATAAGTTGTAAAATGACTAGTGATCTCTACCTTAATTTTTAATTTGTTTGTTGACAAGCATTCTCAATCAAATTTGGCTTTAGTATAGGCTTAATGTGTCTTGTTTTAGTCTATACAGGTTTCGCACAGAGGTTTGTCTGTCAAAAGTAAAAATATATGCTTCAGTAATGTTGAAATCTTTTTAAATGAGACTTAAACACAGTCAGACACTCAAAACTATACCTTAGCAAAGGGTCATGTATGATGATCAGTATATAATGAGTAATTGATGAAGTTTTGTATTATTAACAGCCTATCAAAGGCCTACTACTGGGCCAGGCCTCCCTCTTTATAGCAGAGGGTATATGGAGAATAGATAATCAACTCTGCTCCAATGCGGGTTGGTGGGCTTGAGGTGGTAATGTTGAAATGATCAACAATCACTATTAGATGCTGTTAATACAGTTGATAAAAATTAAGTGTAATACATTTTTAATTACAGTGTTGTCTTAATTGTAATATATTTAGGTCATTGAATTGGTGTCGATCGTCATATTTATCATGTTAAGAGCAGTTTTCACCATTGTACACAGATGAGTTTGGTTCTTACCGGTTGTGATATGGTACTTGACACTATTTTGATAACCTTTTCCACGTTCACTGCACCCATAACTGGTTAAAAGCAGTGTACACTAAATTTAAATTGATCCATAATTTACTTTTATCTAAAAGAGCGCTACTCAGTGACCATGTTGTATTTACAGTTTATTTTTATTGTTGATACTTCTCTGTTATGAACTATTTATTTGTTCATGAATAGCAGTTACTTATATGAAATTCTATTGTTAAATCAACTATTTTGCAATAGGCAATTATAATTTAATTATTATTAAATTATAAGATATATTAGGCCCTAACTCACATATGGAAAAAGTTTCCACAATTACCAAAAATTATACAGCGACCCCAATAAGCAGCATACAACAGAACCCAATTAGAATATTATAAACACACAAAGTATAATATTCCTATGCATAAAAATATTGATAAACTTTTAATTGTAAATATGTATGACGGTCACCAAGGGGGTATAACGTCAGCAAGTTATTGTCATGCGCAATCAGGTTTATTATTTTTTAAATTTTAATACTTCTTGTTATTTTTCACAACTAAATGATGTGTTTGGTTATCATAACCATGTGAACTAATGACCTATGTACGTCAACAGTAGGCGATGAGGCATAGAATATGGTTGCGTACTGTCAGTACAGTTCTGAATACGAAAATGAGAAGTCACACGTACATTGATACTCTGGGCTCTGCCAGGTAAAAAAAACTTAACAAATTAACATCAGGCTTTTGTGTTTTTATAGACTAGTGTTTGTGTTAACATTTTAGTGCTATCCACTTTTCCTTTTATTCCTTTTTCCCTAATCGTTATATTTTTTACCCTAATATTTTTTTAATGTTTTTGTTATTAAATTTTTTTTTTGCAACCTTCCTGTGACTTTAAAATTGTTCTTTTAATTATAAATTATTGCTTTTTAGTCTGCTTTAGGATGATGGTATTGTGTTCTTGTAATGAGATTACTGTAAACATACAGAGAAAAAAAAATATTTTGTTTTCCTATTATTACTGGGTTTTATGTATTTATCCTTTAAAGTAGTTTTTGGATTATTTTTTATTAATATTTTTTTATTCATTTGAACAATTTTGTTTGTCTTACCAGAATAATGGCAAGGGCCCTCGACGGTAAAGCATTAGCAAAGGAGATAAAAGATGAACTAAAAATAAAAATCCATAACTGGGTTACATCCGGTCACAGAGCTCCATCGCTCCGTTGCATTATAGTTGGTGAGGATCCAGCAAGCCACACATATGTTAAGAACAAAATTAAAGCAGCTATCGATATAGGTATAGAAGCACAGACCATCAAATACGATGAAAATTTGACAGAAGAAGCTTTGATTACGGCTATTGAGATGTTGAATGACGATGCAATGGTTGATGGGATACTAGTTCAACTGCCTTTGCCTAATAACATTGATGAGAGGAGAGTGTGTAACGCTGTTGCTCCTGAGAAGGATGTCGATGGGTTTCATATAACCAATGTTGGGCAGTTGTGCTTGGATATGCCGACTATAGTTCCTGCTACTGCACTTGCTGTTATAGAAATGTTAAAAAGGTAAGTGTTCTCAATTCTGTTACTTTTTTCTCTGTTTTATATTAACTGCCTCATTTGTTCTAAGGTTAATCCATGTGGCTTTGGATCAAAAAGTCCTAGGTTTGAATCCTAGGTTTTACTGAGTTTATCTTCAAGCCAAGAAAAAAAAAACAAGCTGCTTTACAAACAGGTGGTAGAGTATACTGGCTTCACCTTTCAAAAATGCTAAGCTATATGCTAACCCGGGTTGGAGAAGCCTGGTGGGTCTTAGCTCCATATCGCCTCCTATAAAAAAGGAAACAAGCCTGGCCCTGTAGTGTACCGCTAATAGGCTGATAATTAAAACATTTATTTATTGTATGCTAATGGCAGCACTCAAAAAAATGTGGATGAATAAACTTACATACACACATAATATATTTCGGTTTTTGTGTAAGTATCTGTAGCTTTTTGGCTACAAGTGCCGTATAATATACTATCACAGTATAATACGAGTACGTTATGTGGTGATAAATCACTAAAAAGTAAGAACTAAAAATTTTTAACAAAAAATAGAACCAACTCAAAACACACTAAAAAGTAAAAAATAACTGTGTCATTTAGTTGCTTTACTTAAGCATATCTAGGAGTTGGTGCCAGCCAAGGTTTCTACAATGAGGACATTACCCAGAACCCACAAACTGCTTTACTATGTTAAATAAATGTTCCTTAAACTTGCTAGCACCGACTTCATAGATATGCTTAAGTAAATTAAAGCAACTAAATGACACAGTTATTTTTTACTTTTTAGAGCATTTTTGAGTCGGTTCTATTTTTTGTTAAAAAAATTATTTCGGTTTCCCTTACAAAATGTATGTAAAATTCCATGATGATTGCGTGGGTTTAAGTAGTGTAATAAACAAACACATTTACATTAATAATATTAGTTAGGATCATAAATTCAGGGACATCAATTTTGCCTTGACAGCTATGTAAACAGTATGCATTATAATTTAAATTAGTAATTGCTAATTCATAATTACATTACAGGCATTAAAATATGGTTTAGAAAGATAAGGATTAGGATAACAATGTATAAATTGAAAAATTATTACTAAAAGTCTTTATTTTCAACATTTTATGTATTTTTACTATAGACTTAATAGAAGTGACATTTTATGGATAGACTTGTATATTTAAACATTTGAAATAATTTATACTCTATTGATATTACAAAATCAGATATTTTTCATATGTTACAATGTTGTTGAAAAAATAATAAATATTATAGCCCTTGCTAGCCCTAAAGTTAACCTTTTCCTTTCCTTTTTAATATAATTTTAGCTTTTAATACATAGATACATCAAATCATCCAACCATTGCTATTGTTCTCCAATTGTGGGAATCTAACCCACAGCTTTGGATGAAGGTCCACAAACTATTGCACCATTCGGATGTTTTAAGATTACTACCTATAGAATTCAAATCCAGAATACATTTCGAATAGTGTAATTGAATTTTTTTTTTTCTAAAATGATCAACGTTATTAAAAAAATTCATTTATTCCAAGTTGGCTGCATACAAGCTCTTTTGAAACGTCAAGTTTGTCAGTACGTTGTGGCTACCATCGGTTCGGAAGGCAGTTTTATATTAGGTTCTCTCGTAAGGATTTCCATACCTTTATGTTGTTTTTTTTTTTATTATTTTAATTTCCTCAATAGGTTCAAAATCGAAACATTCGGTCGCAACGCGGTCGTTGTGGGGCGATCTAAGAACGTTGGGCTGCCGATAGCGATGATGCTACACAGTGATAAGAACCACGACAGCGGGCTGGGAATGGACGCGACGGTGACTGTATGTCACAGGTACACGCCGCCTGAACTGCTGCAGCAACACTGCCGCAACGCCGATATTATAGTCACAGCTACTGGTGTGTTATTTTTCTTTATTTTATTTTTTAATCTTGATTTTTAATTCTATCATTTATTTAGTTACATACAATTTTTTTTTAATACCAACAAAATATTTACAAATTTATAAAAAACACTACTGAAATTTTATGACGAAACAATCTAAACAACTAAGCGAATGCTAGTTGTTGGATAATTAATAACTTTGATTAAGAATTACCTAATAAGATCAATTTAAGAGAACGATAACAAAGGCATAATATAACTAAATAAATAAAGGCATCGTTAATGGAACGGATGAGAGTACGCCATTTCCTCACAATTCTATTTTTTATTGTATTTGTGAAACGTCTAGCGTCACTAGTATATACGTAGCACCTATTTCAGAAACGTGAGGATTCATGAGATTTGCTATCTATTAAAATACTTTTTAACCGACGAAAAAAAACGCAGGAGGTTCTCAATTCGACACGTATTTTTTGTTTATGTAAGACCACGCATAACTTTTTGCACAGTTGTCCGATTTTAATAATTCTTTTTTTATTAGAAAGGGCATACTCCCAAGGTGGTCCCATTGTCAACATGTTAGGATCGAATGGTGATATCCTGGGGAAATTGAAAGAACTCTTCAAATTTTGGAGGCACGCTTACAGCGATTTCGGTTTTTGTCTCGGTATCGGTAGCTTTTTGGCTACTAGTGCCGTATAATGTACTATGACAGTATAGTACGAGTACGTTACATGGCGATAAATCACTAAAAAGTAAGAAATGAAATTTTTTGACAAAAAATAGAACCGAGTCAAAACGCACTAAAAAGTAAAAAATAACTGTCATTTAGTTGCTTTAATTTACTTAAGCATATCTAGGAGTCGGTGCCAGCCAAGGTTTCTACTTTAAGGACGTTACCTAGAACCCACAAACTGCTATACTAAGTAAAATAAATGTTCCTTAAACTTGGCTGGCACCGACTTCATAGATATGCATAAGTAAATTAAAGCAACTAAATGACACAGTTATTTTTTACTTTTTTGTGCGTTTCGAGTCGGTTCTATTTTTTGTTAAAAAAAATTTTACCTACTCATGAAAAAAAATTAAAATTGCGCATAGTATTATTATTACAATGATTCTTAATGTTTCAGTGCCCTATAACCTCATGTGTGATTCGACATTGCAGAGAACCTTATTTTGATCACGTGATATATATTCCATGAACTTGTCGTAGGTGTACCTAAACTCATCAAGGCCGATATGATAAAGCCGGGGGCCACAGTAATTGATGTTGGGATCACGAGGATTACCGACGAGCAAGGCAAGACGAAACTAGTGGGCGACGTAGATTACGATGGTAAGGACTTCATTCAATTGCAATTTTTGTTTACACTTTCAGGGCAATTTTGAATGTCATAAATATGTCATGAGATTATTCTTATTTACATTGTTGTTTGGATTTATATCCGGTTTGATTTAAAGATATTTTTGTCTTGATTTTATTAATTTAATAATGCTATTTTTTCTAATAATGTATTTAATAAAATAAACTAAAGTTGTTTTTTAGGGTGCATCCCAGTAGTACCCCATACCGTAGTTCTATAGAACTGTTGGGATACTTTCCGGGCTGTCAAATTATATCCCAACAGTTCTATATAGTACTGTAGTATAGTTTTTGCTCTTGACTTTACTTATAGCTATAGTATAAGTTATAAACTTTATATTATTTTAATTGATATGTCATTTTGTTTTTAACAAAAAGATGTCCCTTGCGACAAAAGCTAAGTTGTTAAAACCAAGTAGTAGTCGTGTCTAAATAAATATTCTCTTATTTTAGAAGTTACAGGGGGAGGGGGGACATTTTACCACTTTGGATGTATCTTTCGCGCAAACTATTCAGTTTAGAAAAAATTATATTAAAAACCTCAATACCGTTATTTTAAAAACGTTTTGTGCAATTTAAGCAAAGCTTTAATCGATATAGTATGTTTATAGATATTCTCAAATTTAAGTGGACATTTATTATTGCAATCAAAAGAGATTCCATATTATACTTATAAAAACTATAGATATTTTATATGTAACATGCAAACAAGATGTTGATATCGACATTTATTTAATTTTGTCCCATTAGTTCTATCTATATAGAACTAATGGGACACTAAGCACTAATATGGTGTATCAACAGTTCTATAGAACTAAAATTAGTGGGTACTACTGGGATGCACCCGTTTTTTATAAGCGGGCAGTGATTTGACTTGTTTTTTTTAATTTATTTATTATTTATCCCAGAGGTAGTCAAAGTTGCCGGCGCAGTGACTCCGGTCCCCGGTGGAGTAGGACCGATGACCGTAGCTATGCTTATGCACAACACTTTCCAAGCCGCGCAGAAGATATGGCAGCAATAGAGTGAAATATATAGCGTGTCACGTCTATACTATTGTTAGATCTTCATTTTGTTTTCAATTTCGAATAGTTTTTAGTTTTAATTCCAGTGTAGGTCTACGTATATTCGGTCTATTTCGGTACGTCCGCCTGGCTTTAACATTCATGAAGTAGTAAGGTAAGACAAGGGCATTAGTGTGTTCAACTGATATTTTACTATAGGCATAGCTAAGGTCTGGAATGCCCTTCCGAAGTTTTTTTTCTGTTTTTTTTTTACAACTTGGGTGTCTTTGTGTAAAAAGGCAATATCTAAGCAAGCGCGGCCCACAGACTACATCTACACTTACCATCAGGCGAGATTGTGGTTAAGTTACTTCGCATAAAAAAAAGCGCGCTGTTTGACGTTTCTTTACATTTCATATACAACGATAGTTATGTCAATATCCAAAGCCAAGCGGACTTCTCGAGATGGACTGATATGGTTTGGGCACAGAATTTGTTAATTGTTGTTGTTGGTTTGAAATTAGCCTTCCAATTATTAAAATTAATGTTATGTTCTATATCTACTCGAGTTTTGAGAATGACAATCGAGATTTAAAACCATCGTAGTCGGTGCTAATCAGTTAATATCGAATGACCTATGAGTTTGCTGATGAACTTTGCGGTGCCTTTAAATCCTGAAATTACGCAGCCACTAAAATAAGATATCAAAAGGGCTAGAACCCCGAGCCAAGAATCTTGTTAAAAAATCGCTAAATTAAGATAGCACACTTGTAAGAGCTAGAATCCAGAGCAGAGAAACAAACAACAAAAAATCTCGTTCTAAATTTAAACTCATCGACACGCCATCTTAGATCATAATGAATGATAAAACGGAATCTCGCCTCCACTAAAACAAATTCTCATTAAAGAAGTGCCTCATATTTTATTAATTATAACAAGAAACAAAGAAACTATTTATTTATAGTCTTTCTTTCTTTGTAGGTATAAGAGAAATGACTTAAAGAAGTATTATAACTTTACCTCTAGTGTATTTAATTATGTTAATGACGTTTGACGTTGTGAAAGATTTGGATGAATTTTTACTATTTTTTTATTATAAAATGTATTTTATCCTTTAATTAAGTTTCAAAATGAGTTAAAAGAAATAACCATACTCACATGAATCTATGCAGGTCATATTTAAAAGACAAAAATAAAATATCTACAATATATTTTTATGTAAGTTTGCGAGAACACGGGCAAATAATGGCATATATTTTTTGACTTTAGGTATTTTATTTACCTAACTAATTAATATATGTATAAATATATAAAAAAAATAAAATACCAAGATATGAAACGTGAAAATGTTTTGTATTTTAGTTAAGAGCTTGTCTATTATTTATGTAGGTATATAATTTTCGCACATTCCTTTTATCTTTGGTTATTCCATTTGTATGTTTTATATTCCATTTTTGTATAAAACATTTTTGTATACTAAATATTATCTGTGGTCTATAATGACATGTGATTTATAAAACACATCGGCAAAGTTTGACACTTTTATAAGATCTGTCAAATTGCTCGTCTCACATTAGTTCCTAGTGCTACAATATACCTTATTATTTTTTTGTGAATCAAAATGACAGCAAAATAAATTAATTATAAATAATTAAATGTGTTTCCTTTTACTCAGTGATTCCTTAGAATTTATAGTTGGGCTTTTAATGAAGCTCATCGCGCGAATTACGCTAACCTTTTTGAACCATTTTTACTTCGTTAACTTCAAATATTTAAACAGTCTATAAAAATATGCCGGATAATACGCACAACACGATTTAATATTGCATAAATATTTGAACATTAAAGGGAGCCAAGTGGCCGAAATACACTAGTGCCAAGTTACGATAGGTTACCTACAACTGAGCTGAATAGGTCCACTGAAAATTGGTTTTGAAAAGTATTTAGGCTTACAGTATCTCTTACTACTATCGCGTATATCCTAGCATATTTTACTGAGAAGGAATTTTGATCAGTATTATTATAGACATAAAGGGTAGATTTCCATGTTGATTTTAGATGATATTTTGTTAGGGTGACCATGTCAACAGTTCTAAGGGACGTGTTTTGAGTGTGGTAGTGGCGTAGGATATCTACCCAATTTTTTTTTTGATCGCCAAGTTTTCGCTTTAATTTACCCGCCACGGATAATCGTGAGTGGCAGGTGGTTATTTAATACCTAGAGCTGTTGTGCTAAGGCCTGTGTGCACCAAGATTTCGGTTATCATAACCAACGATTAACATAACGTCGCTATAAATTTATTGTTAATGACAACCCGGGTAAGTTAGTTAGTAGTAAGGCCGGGTAAGTACGTAAGCTCGGTTAATTTAACCGCCCAGTTTACGTCCTTAACCGACGTACGGGTTGTCGTGAACAGTTAATATTACTTTTAGCTTATGTTAACCGTTGGTTATGATAACCGTAATCTTGGTGCACACAGGCCTTAAGCTTGTCCGTGGATCTATTATGTACCTACCGCTTTAATTCATACATTCAAGCAACAATTTTTTGTTTTAATCTAATGACTGCTACGTGTAGTAAATTACAGGCGTAAAGACCCACATTACATTGCTCGACGTGTTACATATCTTACAAAGTTTTCTTATTAACTGGACTAAATGGTCCACATTTCGTTGTTTCATGAAGTATTAGGTAGGTATATCTTAAACCAATCGTCAAGTTCTCTCTGAAGTTGCAACTCGCCGAACTGCGTAGATGTTATGGCGGCGCTGTTTTGGAGTACGAATTCAATTTGAACAGTGCACAGCCGCCCTACACCTGTAGTGGGTGTGGTGTTCAGAGTGGACTTGATGGTTGGTACGAACTATACCTACAGCTATATGTACACATGTCCATGTAGGAAATTACAGGCGTGTGAGAGTAACCTCTGAAGACTCACATTACAGTATTCGACATGTTCCATATCCTTTATCTGTACCAACTAATAAAACAACCACAGCCGAAGATTATTTAGCTGTATACATACATACCTACTACCATATAGACCTGAGCAAACTTCGAAATAAAAACCTTGGTTAATCAGACTCGCAGTAACTGCACCAAAGGAGTTGTCAAAGTTCATTAATTGAAAAACCTAAGTACCTACGTGATCAAATTAAAATCAAGACATGACCCAAAAAATTAAGGTCGATGGTGAACCTAATTTAAGGATAACAGTCGTAAAAACCTTAAAGCGTACGAGTAGGGACAATTCGTGTCCCAAAATAACGTAATTATTTTGTTAGTGAATGTGACCACGTACGGACCCTCCATTTATACGTGCCCTGCCTGACTTTAATAAGATCCTGTATTGCTTTTGGATTTATTTATACAAGCTCCTTGTTCGCGGTTCCCGTATATCTACGCCGTAGACGCGCTTTTTTAAATTTTACTTTGTATGGTAGGTATAGCGCCCTCAAGACATAGGTAGGCGGTTTGTTGGGACTTCCAAAAATCACTGTCCATTAACTCTGCAATTCGCATGAGGACGTCAGCCTCCCTTGTGTAGGTAATCAAGGATCAAATCAACCTAGGATTGCAAGACATTGTGCTTGCTGGTACGAGTTCACTATATTCCATCACCTTGGAGCCGCATTATCTATCGTCTACTCTTTTCTTAATAGTTCGAATTGGTCCTTAACTTTTGTATAGTATCGTGCTAGACAGAGAGAGAAAGAGACCAAGTCGAAATTCACACTGTCGACTTTCCAAACATAATAGCGCTACAGAGTAGGTAATGCAGAACATGCTCTCTTCGCTCTGCTCTTAACCCTATGAAATGCAGCGATATTGACTCGACTGTGCAATCCACAGGAAATGTTAACTCAGCAATATTCAATTGGCTTTGCGATTGAATATTAGGGAGTCAACATTTGCTAAGGTTGCTTAATCTGGTGTCGGAGTGAAGCGTGCCTTGAAAGTATAGTACCTAGTGTTAACAAACAGCCAGAAGGGAATAAAACTTAAAACACCAAAAGACAACCTAATCGGAACAATTTATTTACAAAGACATCAAATATGATCAAAATGAAACATTCTTACAGTAACCACTTAATTAAATATTGCACGCATTTTCTTACAATAGTCAAACAGCATGACTGCACAAGACACGGACACTAAGGTGAATCAATAACAATTTTCCATATGGGCACTTCTTATAGCCTACCGCGCCATGTTTGTTCGACGACAACAGTCTTTAGTTTATGCTTGACATGGGGTACCACAACACAGCAAATATGGCCACTATTGTCTATAGTCTTTTCACACAGAGTATACAATGCTGCCAACACTAGGTAACGATTGTTTATAGCTTCGGTAATTTCAAAATACCTAGGTGCCTCCCTAATTAGGTAGGTACCTATCTGCCTCCATATTTATTTAAGTTTTTACTCATTGCTTATCATAACTTTCCGTTGGTTCGTAAGATAGTTACCTACGTAGGTACCTACCTAGGTATCTGCTGCTTCTATTCATTACTTATTTAAAACTTATTTTATTTAAAAAAGGTGTCTCCTGTGGTTTGTCTCTTGCATTTAGGTACTCAATATTTAAAACAATCTAGAACGAAGACAATTTGCATTTAAAACGGAAAAAAGTAGGTAAAAGGAGGTAAGTATTTAATTACTTATGTACCATTTTAATATCTACCTGAATAAAACACAGGATCATAAGCCTACTTTATCGGCTTAATGCAGACCTAGGCTGTTTTCCATACAGCAGATATCTGGAGCGGATACTCACCACGCTGCTTCAATGGAGTTAGCGGGCTTATGCAATCACTATCAGACATTAATGACAAGGATGATTATTGACTTCCCATGTTCTCCTGGTGTCAAACCTACACACTAATATCTAAACTACGGTCTGTCATTAAAAATTAATTTGAAAAAAAAACTCTCACAATGTGAACTGACGAAGTACGCTGGCTTAGAGCTGGCAACAATTTTTTTTCAATTCTTTACATCATTTCCTTTAAAATTATACAAAAATATTTAAACAAAATATGTAATTGCATTAAATATCAGCAAATAAAGTTTTTATAATTATAAATTACAGTTAACATTTATATACTAAAGTTATAAGTAAGTTGCCATCATCACCATTATCAGCCGATGAAGTCTATAACTGGACTTTTTAGGGACTTCCAAACACAACGTTCCTGAGCCTGCGACACGTTTGATGACGTCAGTCCATCTAGTGTGGGGTCGACCAACACAGTGCTTTGCAGGGTTGCCATGCTAGTATTGCCACTTCAGTTCTGTGACTTTTAAAATTAGTTTAATCAAATACTTACAGTGGGATCTAAGACCATAACGTAATATATTCTGAAATAATCTTATGTGTCATCGCTAGTTGTCCAGCCCCTGAATTTAATATTATCTCTCCTAACACGTCATCATATAAAGATGTCGCCACACAAAACATACAGTAACGCAGATTATAAAATGGTCGCATTTTAAACATTACCGTCATTAATATTACCTATATTACAAGGCCAGACCTAGAGACCAGGCTTGCCTTCTTATACGGTAATGGTTATGGAATTTAGATTGACCACACTGTTCCAATGCAGGTTTCCGGGCTCAGGGTGATAATGTTCCTTGTAATGACCATTATAAGTGTTCTTCGAGAAACAGAAAAGCCCAGCACTTAGTAACAAGAACAGTAGGTCTAACATGCAGCCGCAGATAGGTATATCTCATGTAGAGACAACGACAATGTCGCCCAAACCCCAATAGCAGCGAAATCGAATTTATAGCTCTCTCTTTCGCCCCAGCGTCACGAAAGAGAGCGATATTTTTGATTGTGCGCTATTGAGCGACCGTAATTATGTCATTTTATCTACACTATATATAGTATATATTATCCGAACGCATCATAGGGCTGTTATAGGTTACGTACAGTAATAAGTTTACTCTATAAATAGGAATATGTACTTATTTATGCTATAAATCTAAAATATTAACAATGGGATCCTTGAGGAGTATCAATCGTTAAAAAACATAGATTCTTATTTAATTAGTTATATAGACTGTGTTATAAGAATTATAACAACATTAGTCTAGCAGGAATCAAACCAATGACCTCTCGATTTTTGGAGCTATTCAGGGCAAAAACTAGGTATTCAATACGTTTAAAACGCTATTAATGTGAAGCAGCACTAATGTCGCAGCCCGTACCGACAGTAAGATTGATAGCTTCTTCCATTGCAAACTGTTTTAGCGCTTTTAGCTCAACCAATATTTGAGCTGTACTGCCCATTATGGTGCATTGCATATCTGTCTATTACATACGTATACGTCATGATAAGGTTATCATAGACTTAAACATATTTATCCCCAAAAAAATCACTATTACAATTGTTGATCGAATGTTCTCTGAAATCTTTAAAACCTGCTATCTCCTAAATCTATCATTGTCAAAATTTCTATCAATATATCAGCTATTTTATAATGGTTGCTAGACCAAGCAGACGGGGCGCCTGATAGTGACTGGAAAAGCGTTGCCATGCAAAGAACACATCCCACAAAGTGCCGTCCCGTGTCCTTCAACCAGAGACGAAGGTGTTAAGCTCATGTGCCAGTAATTACATCAACAACCATGCGCTGCAGACCGGGACACAGCAAAACTGCTTGGTGACAAATATAATTTGGCTGGTGGGAGGCTTTCGCCGTGGCTAGTTACTACCCTACCGACAAAGTCGTACCGCCAAGCGATTTAGCGTTCCGGTACGATGTCGTGTAGAAACCGAAAGGGGTGTGGATTTTCGTCCCAGTCCTAACAAGTTAGCCAGCTTCCGTCTTAGACTGCATCATCACTTAACAACAGGTGTGATAGCAGTCAAGGGCCAACTTGTAGTCGATAAAAAAATATAATCATGGTGGTAAGGTCCTTCCCCGAAGAGCTGTCACTAAAATTCCTATCTACTCTTAAAACAACTAATGAACTTTATATATAGTTTTTGCCTATTGTAAGTTGTATTCTTAAAAACTAGCGTTTCTGTTGATAAATAATTTTCTCTTCATCAATAAGTAAATAAACTAAAACTTTGAGTATCATTTCAGTCTAAAATGGTAATTCCCGACCACCACATTTACAGCGCTGTCGCCATTCCAGCACCAAATTCTACTTGAACATATTTTCGGTATAAATATAAATACATATATTATATACCTACCTTAAAATTAGCTGGTTAGGTATAACGGTAACTCGCTCATTCTACGCTTCCCTTAATTTCGGATTCGATCACGCTAAGATACAAAAGCATAACTCGATTCATTGTCTGCTTTGAGACTTTTTATGAGTGACTTTATACCTTAGAAGGCCCATAAGTTAACGATAACATTGTCAGAATTCAGAATGATTTAATATGTAGACTTCTGTAATACTTTCACCTTTAAAGAGCCTACTATCCTACATTTTATGTAGAACTATGGCTCTTTAAGCGTTCATGAATCTGCTGGTAAAGTGCCGCCAAGTTCCAACGTCAAATACAACTGACTTCAAACGGATATTGCAAGCGACCTCCTAACAGGTGTAAGGAGCTAGAAAGACGTAATGCAATATGCCTCGCAAATCGGTGGGGCTTCACGACACTGCCTGGTCTAGTGACAGACTGAGTTTATTACGTCAAGTTTCTAGCTCAAGCACTGAAACAGAAACAGGTAGGTATATACGTCCCAACTGAATAGAAACTCAGTAGGTATTTGGCGTTACTACGTTTATAGAACAAGTATGATAAGTATTTGTTGTAAAGTTTTGTTTTAATAAGTAATCCTTACTAATATAATAAAGGGGAAAGTTTGTATGTATGCATGGATGTTTGTTACTTTTTCACGCAAAAACTACTGAATGGATTTTGATGAAATCACAATAATATAGGTTACATATCAGAATAACACATAGGCTACATTTTATACCGAAATTCCCACGGGAACGAGAACTACGCGGGTGAAACTGCGGGCGTCCTCTAGTATTTATATAAAAATATAGTTTGTATGACTTGATGTGGTTAAAAAGTACCTACTTACGTTCCTTGTTTCCAAGATGCAATGCATTCATGCCAAGCTTGAGTTTAACTTTACCAGCTTGAAAATAGGTAACAAGCTGAATTATTTAATAATGGCAATGCTATAAATATAAATATTAAATACGGATTATGTCTGCTTTTTCCAGAGATAACCTTATCTGCGTGTGTGTCTATATAAGCGTAAAATGATTCAGGGTTAGTTAGCATTTTTATTACGCAGCATATCGATGTATTACTGATTTTAGCCGATGCGAAAGCCAGAAATAGGCTCTAATCAGATTGGAAGAGAAGCGACAGTGATAATATTCATCTCTCAAATCATTAAGGTACAAAGTTGTGTTATTGAAATGAAGGGTGCAATAAAAGAGAGATCAAAATCAAGACAGGACGTGTCGCTTCGCACTACGTCCGTCTGAGTGAAGTCTTAGACTACAAAAGCCAGCTAGAAGATACTTTTTATCAAAGCTAGCTCTAGACTCGTTTCTCAGAGCACGCTACAATTCCTCACGACAATAAACTCAAGGTATTTTTCAAGTCTGGCGTAATTTATAACAAATCCAATCCACTGCATCCCATAAATTAGATAAGTTCCAGGGAGTAAATAAATGAAGTAAATATATATTAGGGCACAGATGGATGGGGGATCGGAGCGGCGACAATTGCAGCCAACAGATGCACGCTACACTGATACGGAGCGGCATTGTGTAGTATTGCTGCCTCGGGGATATATGAGTGGCGTGCAAGGTACGAGAGATAGCGAAAAATTAAATAAATAAGTAAGGAGCATCTGAGCGGTGACAATTCCAGTCAACCAATGCAGGCTTCAGTGATACGGAGTGGCATTGTGTCGTATTGCTGCCTCGGGGATATATGATTGGCGTGCAAGGTATGAGAGACAGCGGAGAATTAAATAAATAAGTAAGGAGCATCTGAGCGGTGACAATTGCAGCCAACAGGTGCAGGCTACACTGATACGGAGCGGCATTGTGTAGTATTGCTGCCTCGGGGATATATGAGTGGCGTGCAAGGTACGAGAGATAGCGAAAAATTAAATAAATAAGTAAGGAGCATCTGAGCGGTGACAATTCCAGTCAACCAATGCAGGCTTCAGTGATACGGAGTGGCATTGTGTCGTATTGCTGCCTCGGGGATATATGATTGGCGTGCAAGGTATGAGAGACAGCGGAGAATTAAATAAATAAGTAAGGAGCATCTGAGCGGTGACAATTCCAGTCAACAGGTGCAGGCTACACTGATACGGAGCGGCATTGTGTAGTATTGCTGCCTCGGGGTTATATGGGTGCCGTGCAAGGTATGAGAGATAGCGAAAAATTAAATAAATTAAGTAAACAAGATCTCAGATGGATGGGGAATCAAAGCGGTCACAATAATTGCAACCAACAGATACAGTCTACACTAATACGTCGAGGTATTGTATAATATTGCTCCGTCGGAGATATATAAGTGGCGCTTAAGTTATGAGAGGTACCGGAGAATTAAATAGGTATATGGAGTAAACACATTAGGGTACAGATGGATGGGGGAGTGGCGTCAACTGCGACGAAGAGATGTAGGTACAGGCTATACTAATACATATAGTGTAGTATTGCTGCCTCCGGGATATTTGAGTAGCGCTCAAGTTATGGGAGAGAGCGAAAGGATGAAACAGTCGTTGTTTCATCTAATAGGTAAAGAAATAAGTGTATAATATAATTAATTAAATTAATTAAAAATAATTGCAGAACTCTCAGCGCCGCGTTGACGCGCATTAAAACTCGAAAATCTGAACAATAACTGTTCAACGTAGTTTTTCCAACTAAACATAAACATTTAATGGTTTTATTTATATAAATCAAAGCCTGTTGTACTCACACCAGAAGTAACACAGTCTAGCAATATAGAACTTTATAATTCATTAACTTTTAGTCCAAACTGCTACTAGAACTCAAATATTCCTGACACATATCACACATTACATCCGAGCATAAATTGAACCAAACCCTGTTATGTAGTGTAGCTGATAGCTAACAAGCATTACGAACGCAATAAGCCACCGAACGATATGTACCGATGCGACAGTGTTTAAATTGAGAAAAGTGCCAACGGATACGTTTTTCAGATCAGTTAGCCTGATTTAGTGGGGTTCGTGTAAACGAGCGAGCTGGTGTTTTTACACGCGGGCTCGGTTGTTTTTTGTACAAATAATCAGCCTCGTCGGAAAATACAGCTGGTGTTTTTGTTGTTTCTACACTATTTACACTCTTTTTGCAGTCGTAGATCTACGTATATTTGTTACAGAGGTGTGAAGTGACCTATCTATGCCTTAGGTTGGTACAAGAAGAAAAGTTTTTAGTGTCTTCTAAGAAGTTTTTCTATTTAACATCAAGTGTATACCAATTATTTCAAATTAGTTAGCCTGATTTAGTGTAGTTCGTATAAATAAACGTTTTCCATGCGGGTTTGTTTGTTTTTCTTTATGTACAAACACCAGCCTCTAGTATTGTTACTAATATAATTAATATAGCTCAGGTTGCCAGAGATGCAAGGTAGCGTATTTCTTGATGGTACCCTAGCATCTCTAGTGTGTTGCTCTATTTTAACCTAACATGAAGCGTGTTCCGATCTTAATGGATACGTTTTTCAGTAGGTAGAGTCATGAGTCAGTCTAAATTAGTAGGGTCTGTATAAACGAAGGAACTGGAAGGGTTGTTTTTTGTAGAAATAGTCAGCTTCGTTGGAAAATACAGCTGGTATTTTTCTACATTGTTTACACACTCTTTTCGTACTCAAAGAGCTATGAAGGTATGAACTAATGTCTGAAGATATAAGTTCGGTATAACAAAATTATAATTGCATTATGATGTCTTGCAATATGAGAACATTACCTAAATATTTCGTTTCTTTGTTCACAAGTACCTATCCTTTGTTTTAACGGATTCAATATTTCAATATACAAGTGAAAACGATGATCCCACATAAGTTTAAAACTGTGTTGAAATTGAAATAAAAAATATTAACTATTATCGTAAGCTTTGATTGGAAGTAATTTGATAATTTTTTACTTCTTTATAATAATTTTATGTTACTTTAGTTTGCTCAATACATCATCATCATCATTATCAGCCTATTAATGGCCCACTACAAGGCCAGGCCTCCCTCCTCGTAGTAGATGGGATATGGAGCGAACACCCACCACCCTGCTCCAATGCGGGTTGGCGGGCTGTGTTGATGCTCCAATGCGGGTTGGCGGGCTAATGTTTCATTTATTAACGATCACTATCAGATGTTGATGATAGTGACCGGGACCGACGGCTTAACGTGCTCTCCGAGGCACAGGGGTATAACACCGCCAACTTCCAGACTCCGGGCTTGGAATGTACTGAACATTGCATAGAAGAATGAAAAAGCTAAGAATTATTCCATGACCCGACCCAGGAATCGAACCCAGGACCTCGTGATCGAAGCCACATAGGCTAACCACTAGACCAACGAGGCAGTCAATACATATTTCTATTCAATTTCAATATTTCCAAATTAATTCCATAATTGCATACCAATCATGAGCAATCTGAATGGCCATTGCGTTTTCAACAAAACTATGGAACAATTCGAAGCTTGTTAACTGAAACACTAAGTTCTAGTGTTCCGAGAATAGATCTGTTGACTCGATTCCGTCTGTCGGTCAGTTGTTCCATTGATAGTTTGCCTGTTCTGAAAGCTGAAGTCGAATCGTTCAAGTTTTGATGACCTCTCTGACTTGGATGTGTACCTACATACCTACTAGGTACGGAGTAGGTATAACAAGTATCAAGTTGATTTGCATTATTTGATTTTTTTTATTTTAGAAGTAATGTGGAAAAAAATAAATGAACATTCATTTTCTTTATTTCATAAAAAGGAATAACTTAAATATATGTACATACAAATAAAATAATTTAAAACTAAATAAAAAAGGAAATACTTAACTGCTACCGTAATCTAAATAAAAAAAAATAAAACAAAATAAAAAAGAGTAAAAAACGTAACGTCATAGTATTCCTCCGAATCAGAGTCGAGTGGTAAAGTGCCCAGAAGGCTGGCAGCATTGCCACGTTGAATGGCAATGCTGATTCTCTGACCTAAAAAGAGGCCAGCCTTCTGATCACGGGAGGCGTCGATCAATCGTTTTGCGATATCGTACTCAGACCCCACGGTCAAAGCGTTTCAACTCCAAACAGCTCAAATACGTAATCTCCGACGACGTTACTATATTTGCGCCGCTTGAGTTTCAGCTGATGCAGCAGCAGCGCCCGTACAGCTCATGGTTAGAACATTTTGGAGTTACAATATTCTGTTTAATAAATAAAATAATAATGCCTATGAACTATTAATAGCGTTATCTTGTACTAATACTAATCTAAATCCTAAACACAATCATCAAAGGTCCAACTACAAAAGTGATTATTTTTTCAAGTAGGTATTATCTCTCTCTATTCTCATTCTTTCATTCTTCTTTTCATCTCAAAAGTCAAAATGCATAAAAATATTGCCGTCAGGCAATAATTAAAAAAATATTTTAGTCCCTAAAGCCTGCAGTGCTATTTTAGTTTTAACATGGAAAGATAAAAAGACCGAGTTTTTAAGTAAGAGTAGTGCAAAAAGCTTTTTTCTTCAAAAAAACATTCTAATAAACAAAGACTATACTAATTTGACAATATTAAAAGCTATAACTCAACAATAACCCAACCCCTTTGAATAAATCACCATTGATAACGAGAATAGTAACTAACAATGTAATTGGGCAAACATAATCGACTCAAGGCTGTCACACGATATGATCTGTATCACCATAACCTATAATCTGTGATATAATTGATGGCATAATTACATACGAGTATACTCGAGCATGAATACGATTGTCCCAAATTATTGCTCGCAAATTGGAGGCTGAATCCATATCACATTAATATAATACAAAAGCGAGTGTTTGTGTGTGTCTTCGTTACTCCTACACATCGCAAAAAATAACCCAATTAAGCTGAAGGACAAAAATATCATGGTTTAAAAATAGGTTACGTTTATCCCGATATTTTTACAGAATCGGGAATTACGCGGGTGAAACTGTGGGCAGTTCGATAATACTCTTGAGGGAGAGGTCGGGTTATGTGGGATTTTTCTCGGTGGCCATCCTCAGTGTATTTTTAGAGACCCCGGGCTCCTATTGCTCATTTGAAAATGTTTTCGTTTTAGAATTATAATGTACTCATCTAAGGCCACTTTTTAAAAGAAGTCAGAAAAAGCTTCTTGCAATTTGCTGTGTCGACTGAGGTGAAAACCCTTTTGGGATCATATCATCCTGCAAAGCGAACTATTCTATTATATTTAATTTTTATTTTTACTTTTTGTGATTTATCGCAGTAAAGTACTCGTACTATACTGTCATAGTATATTATACGGCACTAGTAGCCAAAAAGCTTCCGATACCGAGACAAAAACCGAAATCGCTGTAAGCGTGCCTCCAAAATTTGAAGAGTTCCTTCAATTTCCCCAGGATATCACCATCAGATCCTAACATGGTGACAATGGGACCACCTTGGAAGCATGCCCTTTCTAATAAAAAAAGAATTATCAAAATCGGACAACTCTGTAAAAAGTTATGCGTGGTCATACATATTAAAAAAAATATATATATACGTGTCGAATTGAGAACCTCCTCCGTTTTTTTTCGTCGGTTAAAAAAGACAGAGAAAGCTTATTGCAATTTGCTGCGTGAATTGAGGCGGGGCCATTTTTGGTCCTGCATCACATCATCCTGCGTAGCGAACTATTCTATTATATTAAATTTTTAATTGTGATGTTTTTCCTAGATACATTTCTTCTTTCTTTCATTATGATATTTTGCATCATCGTCATTATAGCCAGCCATCATTTAATAGCCAGGCCCCTTTTTTTACACGACTGTTGAGTATGTACTACTATGTATGTCCAGCAGCGCTACAGCCTAAACGGCTGAACGGATTTTGACATGCGAGGTGTCGTTGAATTTGTCGAAATTGTGGTAAAAGGGGGGAATGTGTGTATTTTTTCTCTTATCTTAGCAATATGGTTACCAATTGAAAGGTCGTAAAAAGACCATTTCAAAAATATAAATATTACCTATATCATGTTCATATTACTTTTTGTAGTATTGGCGAGAAGGAGCGAGTGACTTTTAAGACGACCTCGCTATTGATGATTGACGATGAAGTCTTTGTCTCTACACGACATATGTCTAGCGGCGCATTTGGCGGCAGAAATATGACCAAGGCGATACTAAGTACTTTCCTAAAGGTTAAAACTAGTGATAGAATAAACTTTATAAGACTGATACCTATAGGATAAATTATTTAAAACATAGTTCACTCATAATTTAATGAGTTCAAACGAAATCCTTCGATCCACACTAAATGGACATTTTAGAAGAACAAAAGTAATTTAAAAGAAAGGTGTTGATAATGCAAAACCGGGACTCGAGTAAAAATCCCGCAATCTTGCCGGCGGATTGCCTTTGATCCGTCCGACCTGGGATAGGTACAAATTGCCGTCGGGAATGTTACCGGGACAGACGGGGGATAGTGCTCAAACACGGGCTCAAGCTGGAAATAAGAGATTTGTGGAAACTGACGTCGCTTAGGCTTCAAAATAGTTTCAAAATTATTTTCGTTTCATAACTTATTATCACAAAATATAACATCCGTTGAAGAAATTTAAGGTAAATATAAAAACAGTTTTTGTCTTTTTATTTTTACATGTTTTATACATAATTCAATATCGTGATAATTCCACAATTTTTAAGTTTTGTCAGGCCGTACGTCTTTCTAAGTTCCCTACTTATAATACGTAGGTAATACGGCCTCGGCCACCCAACACCCAAACCAGTAGCGCTATTCTGTAATGAAATTCGACAGTGAGAGTTTTAACTTCACTTCTATCTCTCTTTGTCTAACACGACTCTATAGATAGAGACGGAGAGAGACATATTCGGAACTCACACTGTCAAGTTTCGTTACGCAATAGTGCAACTGGACAAATCAGAAAATATAAGTACACACCACTGCGCCATGGAGGCTCTCAAAATTCACGCAGTATTCCGTTCCGAAAGACATGGTCGCCGATATAATGAGATTTACTTGAGGCTTTTCACCTACGCCTATCTACCTACGCCTCAGGTTATTCGACACAGGTCGGCAATTTTAGGACGTATTCCTTGCGCTGTAAAATGTTACTCTGTTTATAGACGATGGTTTTCTACTTACCATTAGTTGGGCCATCTGCCTTGTCCGTTTACTATTCATCATCATCATTATCGGCCTATTAACGGCCCACTACAGCCTCAGCCAGGCCTCCCTTATAGGAGAGGGCATATGGAACATCCACCACGCTGCTCCAATGCGGTTTAGCGGGTTCAGGGTGATAATGTTTCATTTATTAATGATCACTATCAAATGTTGCTGATAGTGGCCGGTACCGACGGCTTAACGTGCTCTCCGAGGCACGAGGGTGTAACACCACCAACTTCCAAACTTCGGGCTTGCAAACACAAACATTTCATAGAAGAATGAAAAAGTTCAGAATTATTCCATGACCCGACCCAGGAATCGAACCCAGGACCTCGTGATCGAAGCCACATAGGCTAACCACTAGACCAATAGCCGTCTCTATTAATTACCTACTATAAAAACAAAAATTAGTTAACTATAAAGAATTCCCACCCAAACCCACACGGTCATAGTAGTTAAACTAACAACACTACATCATGTAAAGCTTCTAAACTCGATCCCATGTAGGTCAAAACCTTGCGTTGAATGCAATAAAACCTCTCACGCCGTAGTGCTCAGCTCATAAAACTGCTGTCACAGCACATTATTGCGTTTTGCTTTCACCAAGTTAAATGTAGAAAGCGTAAGGACATGATCCCCTGATGACTTTTATAGTTGACTTTGCTCTCGGGGGTAAAATAAAGCTAAACAATGATGGAAAAGCGCTGCAAATGGTTTTTATATTACTGGAACTATTAAAATTCTATATTTGTAGAATATACTATAACAATAGAACTGAGTGTATATCTCTATTTCCTTTCGAGTATGTTTTGACGTGACAACGTCTTGTAATTCGATAGAGCCGGCAGCACGCACGAAAAAACATGACGTCATACGTCGTTACCTCGCTTTGAGGCGTTCCATGTAAGGCTTGAAGTGCAAGCAAGAGCGCAGAAACGAGCGACAAAGAAGCACAATCGGCCTTTGCGTTCGGCAGCGTTCAACATCCATCTATTAAATATAATTATTAAATATATTAATTTTAAATTAAAAATTAATATATTTATAAATTAATATATTTATTATAAATTTAAAATATAAATTTATAAAATCAAAATCAATTATTTTATTAATTTAAATTAATATTTATAAAAATATACTTAAATTAAAAAATTTAATAACCAATTAAATGCTACCATTCCATCAGTATTTTCTTAAGACATTGTCACGTTCAACTAACGTCAGTAAACCAACTTTACAGACAATCAATTTTTTTATGATAATCGAGCCAGATGGAAAGCAATGATAAAGACACTATATTCGAGCTTGTTTTCTAAAAGATGCTTGATTTTGATTGACATTGAGAATCAAAGAAGGCGGGAAACACAGACATTCTATATTTTTGACATCATGGTCAAAATTTTGCTTATGTACTGGGTAAATCGCAAAAAAAAAGATCCATAGAGAAGTAGTTCTCCCTACCTATCTAATCCTGAACATTAAAAAAAAACCACCAAAAAAAAAATCCTGAACATTAGGAGAGAGAGACATAAAAGAATTTCAAAAGGTCTGTATGATAAATGTAATTTTACCAAACTTTGGTATTTTTTTCTTTTATCACGCACGGCAGTGAGGTCATTAAAATAATGTACCAACCATAGTAGCGTTTTATATTTCAACTATAACAGTGTGAAAGGTTCTTTATAGTCCCACTAAAGACGGCTTTACTCTTGAAAATAATCCTTTCTACGAGCTGTTTCAAAGATTTTATTGGACGAATGAAAAATTTTACTACAACTGAGGAACCTATTTTTCGTAGCCATTTTGTTTTTGTAGCATTAAGTAAGCGCTACGTGGATAAAAAGTAAAATACATCTTTTATATCCTAGAGCGTAAAAATGGGAATTTTTGCATCGCATCTCGTATAATATACGTAGGTATGCGATATTTTTTATTTCTCTTGTACAAACTTGTTATGAATGTAAATATTCTGTAAAAAGAATTGAATTGTATCTCTGCATTCCGTATTTTTTATAGAGTAAAGCAAGCTAGCTGTAATGTTTTCTTAATGAAACACGTTATTGAAGGTCTTGGTGGTTTTATTTCTTGTTTTTACACACGTTACAAATGTTAAATAATTACAAGGATATTAGTGAACTGATGTCAAAGAGAGAGGGGGAGTGACCGGCGACACGACTTGTATAGCTAATCTCTGAGCCTGTGTTGTGACAAGTTTTCAGTAATGTTCATTATATTACACCTAGCATCATTAATCCCCGTTATACGCACTACTGCCACACCTAAGTATTTAATCTAATACTTGTGTTTTTTTTAAACGAGCCATTTTTATTGTTAATAATCTGAATCACGAAAAGGGCTCAAACAAAAAAAAATATTAATTAAAAAAAAATAAACTTACCTACATCGAGCAATGACAAATGACGGCACTTCACATTCATGTTTTCAGGGAATTACCGTTAGCTTGACGGTAATTCCCCGCAAACCTGTCAGCCTGCGGGTGGAAGCTCCTTCTAAGATATTGACTCAGAAGCTCAATGCCAGTTACACGCTCAAACCGCTTGCGGTTAACACGAACTTGGGATTACCACACCGTAACGTACAGTTCAGACTCTGTAGTTTATGGTAATTTGAAGTATTCTCTTCACTTCACTCGACAAATGACAAGTGAGTGATGACTCAAATTAAAATTTTGGTTTTTAATTTTTTTAACAACAAATAAAATTAGAAAAAAAATTTAACATATTAAAAGTTATAACATCTGAAGATTGATAAGTTTGATACTTTTAAACCGAATGGAATTTTAATTAGAAACACTTTCTTAAATAAAAATAATATCATTGAAAAGTTAATATTTTTTCAAATTTTATTCAAAAGGTCTCCCTTTTGAATCCAGTAATTCTTCATATTGTACAATTAAGGTTATGGACTTTTGTTACCTGCTATCTCAAAAAGCTGGAACGTTGTGTTTTTTGTTATCGTTTTAACCTTGTGGTTTTTGTTTATATATTTGATCCCTCAAAATTTATTGTTCTTTTTTTATTTTTTTGTGGAAAACTTAATGCGGGTAATAGAATACATCTAGGTACTTACCAGATTTCAACAGCATAGTTCTTATAGTTTCGGTTTCGTGTGACATACGGATGGACAAACAGAAATCACAAATCCATAAGGATTCCGTTCTTTGCTGGCTACGGAACCCTGAAAACGAAGCTCGGTGCCAATAAAAACAAAATTGCTATAAAAACTTTTTACAAAAATATTCGCAGAACTTTTTAACAAAAACATCATTTTAAAACCCAATTGTAACAGCTAGCCGGTTGTAGTAACAATTATTTTGAAACGCGCTTCAAAATTCGTTAAACAGAACTTGTTTTGTAGACGCCCGTTGCCCCGATGCAGCCAGTTTTTCCAAGGCCATAAACTCGAAAGTTTGTTATGAAAAAAAGCATTCGGTTTTGGGGAAATTCGGCTGTTTCTGGCAGTTCGAAATTCCGATCCCCAATTGAGATCGGGTAATATTTTGGAACTAATAGTCGCGTGGTCGTAAACTCAAAATTGTTTCCACAACAAACTTGTTCATTGTTCGTCGTTTCTATTGGTATTCTGTGGCCTGATTTAAATTTCATGGCATGTATGGGAGTAACGCTTTGTATTAGAAATTGCCGGCGCACCGCCGGATCGGATATCGGACTAAAAACTGCATGCAGATTTTATGTAACGTGGTTGCGTGTATCGTACTAGCAGATTAAATAATGTATGTTTAGGCATGAAACTGCCTCGTAGGCCCTGTGGTTAGCCTGTATAGCTTAGATCCTGGGTTCGAGTCCTGAATCAGGCTAAGAAGTAGGGTTTTTTTTTATCGACTACAAGTTAGCCCTTGACTGCTATCACACCTGATGTTAAGTGATGATGCAGTCTAAGATGGAAGCGGGCTAATTTGTTAGAGAGACACCCCTTTCGGTTTCTACACGACATCGTACCGAAACGCTAAATCGCTTGGCGGTACGTCTTTGTCGGTAGGTATGGAACATTTCTATCTTGCAAAAATTATCAATAGCTACCAATAAAAAATAATAGGAGTTAGTAAAAACAATACTGTAACAGCTTATGTTATTACCTCGTGCTTCGGAGAGCACGATAAAACGTCGATTCCTGATGTTATTATTAAAATCGGATATTAATAATTGTTACATAGTCAAACATAATTATACCTTACCTACCTAAAATAGATCTAATCTTCAAATCCCCCTTTTGTAACAGAACAAGCATAAGCAGGTAGGCCTTGTCTTATGCTGAAAAAATTCTTTGTCTGTAAAGTCGGTTTACTGACGATAGTTGAACGTGACAATGTCTTAAGAAAATACTGATGGAATGGTAGCATTTAATTGGTTATTAAAATTTTTAATTTAAGTTTATTTTTATAAATATTAATTTAAATTAATAAAATAATTGATTTTGATTTTATAAATTTATAATAAATATATTAATTATATTTAATAGATGGATGTCGAACGCTGCCGAACGCAAAGGCCGATTGTGCTTTCTTTGTCGCTCGTTCCGCGCTCTCGCTTGCACTTCAAGCCTTACATGAAACGCCTCAAAGCGAGGTAACGACGCATGACGTCATGTTTTTTCGTGCGTGCAGCCGGCTCTATCGAATTATAAGACGTTGTCACGTAAAAAAGCTGACTAATAAGTATCATACATAATCTCAAAATTAAAATAAATTTGTTTTAGTTAAAGTCTTCAAAATAACAATGTTATCTTTACTTGTCAATATATTAAAAAAATCTTTCTATAAGTGTTTAAACACCTTCCTTTAATACAGCAAATTATCTTTTACAACCAAATTGTAATACTGTGCTGTCATAACAGAGCAGTTCTACACGAGCAAAATGAATATCTAAGAAGCCCTGACATGAACACGACATGTGATTTCTAGGAAATAAAAATAGTTTCTAGGTGACCCACTTAAAATAAAGTACATATTGATTGAATATGAAATGAAAATGGCTTTCACTGATATTTGCTTACATGTAGATTCAATCTCATTTTAACAGCAAATATTAGAAAGCAAAATATGTATATATTGAAAAACTTTCACGACAAATTAATGTTCTCAGAGATAAGTAATGAGGCAATGAACTTATTACGCAAAATAAAAAAGTTATTTATTATTATCAGTTGGGATCTTTTAAAAGTATTTTTAACTTTAGTCTCGTCTTAACTTTACTTACTCGACTCAAAATGCACTAAAAAGTAAAAAATAACTGCGTCATTTAGTTGCTTTAATTTACTTAAGCATATCTATGAGTCGGTGCCTGGTCTGAGTCTGGTATACCTCTCGCACCCACTTCTACCGCGTATAAACTAACCACATATCCATTTTTGGTTAGTTCATTAGTAAGGTCATAATATTTATTCATGATAAGTTAAATAAAAGCTTGTAAACTAGCCCGCATTGGTAGTGAGTCTGCACTCAAAAGCTCCTATCGTACTCGTATTATTAATCTATTAAAATAGCAAAACACTGATGTTGCTACATTTAATTATAGGCTTACGTTTCCATCCGTATGCACTCGATAGAATATCTGGAATAGATCAAGTGCCCCATGTCCAATTAGGTGGAGCTTTGAAATATTCCGTAGTTGAACCCGTATCGCAGCGATGGCCCGGTTACCGACCGGGTACCTACCGACCGGTTACAAGTGCACTAAAAAGACGTATTAATGGATTTCCCTTGTCCGGCTATTGCAAGGTAAGAGAACTAGAGCATGTAGTACCAATCGGTTGCTGTAGCTCTTTAAATACGTTTAGTCATTCTTGATTTAGGTTAAAATTCATGAGCTTGTCTGGCGGAGTAAGACTGCCGCATGCTTATTTCTGAGGCCAAACAGCATTGTTGTGTTCCTGTCTGAAGGGTACGTTTGCCAGAGGAACTATTTCATTGACCTTTTGATTCTTCTAACGTATAATCTTAAATAGTTAAAAGTGATAGTTCTAGTTTCTGGCCAACCTGTATAAGAATAGTTTTAGTTCTTCGTGGGTTTAAGCTGCATGTCCATTTGTATGAATTTTTGTCGGCGTGACGTAAAATAGGTGTGAATAACTTTATATGAAATGTTCTGAAACCGCATTTTAATCGGAGCATCCGCCACCCAACAAGAACGGGTGCATCCCAGTAGTACCCCCTAATTTTAGTTCTATAGAACTGTTGATACACCATATTAGTGCTTAGTGACAAAATTAAAGAAATGTCGATATCAACATCTTGTTTGTACGTTACATATAAAATATCTATAGTTTTTATAAGTATAATATGGAATCTCTTTTGATTGCAATAATAAATCTTCACTTAAATTTGAGCGTATCTACAAACGTACTATATCGAATATAGCTTTGCTTAAATTGCACAAAACGTCTATTATTAATGGTATCGAGCTTTTTAATATAATTTTTTTCTAAACTGAATAGTTTGCACGAAAGACTTCCGTTACTTCTAAAGTGGTAAAATGTGTGTCCCCCGGTAACTTCTAAAATAAGAGAGCATTTTTTTAGACACAACTACTACTTGGTTTCAACAACTTAGCTTTTGTCGCAAGGGACATTTTTTTGTTAAAAACAAAATGAAATATCAATCAAAATAATATAAGTTTATAACTTATATGGTATAAGTAAAGTCAAGAGCAAAAACTATCCTACAGTTCTATATAGAACTATTGGGACATAATTTGACAGCCCGGAAAGTATCCCAACAGTTCTATAGAACTACGATATGGGGTACTACTGGGATGCACCCACAAGAACGAGGGGTACAGAGTTCTCACGGGGTAGTAAAAAATATAAATACACGCAGACGAAGTCACGGACCACGGATCAGTTAGAAGTATTTTGTTGGTCCTTATCATTACATAGTATAAAACAAAGACGCTACCTTCTGTCTGTCCCTATGTACCTAACTATGCTTGAATATTTCAAATTACGCAACCGATTTTCATGCGTTTTTTTTATCAGATAGAGTGTTTCAAAAGGAAGTTTTATATAATGTATAATACATACAATACATGCATAATGTAGTAGAGAAACACTGATACTTATAGATAGAGGTTTTCGATGTGATGTCATAAATTAACGCACGCGCTTACATTGCAAATGCTGGCTAAATCCCATGAGATATATCAAAATAATGTACTACAGTATTGCACACCTTAAACAGGTCAACAAAAAAGTTTTTGTTATTCCTAAGAGATAGAATCTATAAGATAATCCACAATAACCATTTTTTATCTTTTACTTTCAACCAAAAGTAAAGGCTTATTTACGAAGTGATTTAATGCAATACAGTATTAATCATTATCCAATTAAGTATCTTAAATACTTTGTGCATTAAATATAGATCACTATTGCCCTTCACGGCATGTAATTTAAGTAAATATTTTCCAAGATATATAAGATTAAAAATGCAGGGACATAGCGAGCGTTTGGGGGTCGCGCGAGCTTGCGTTCTTTAGTATACTTTAAGTACCAGCATTTCACCCGTGCGAAGCCAGTGTGGGTCGCTAGTTGAAAATAATGTTATATTAAGTGTGTTGCTACCCTTAGACCGGACCTTAGTTCCGCGGTTCTGTACCGTTCTGCCCAATACTCAGTACATGTGATCCAAACAGAACGGTTTAATGGATTTCCCGTGTCCAACGTACGAATATGTTCGAAGGGAGAAAAATTGATTAACAACGGTTATACATGTAAAACAAAGTGCTTTATTGACAAGGACTTTATGAACCCTGTTATACGTTTTATAGTGTAGGTACCTTTAACAGGCAACTAAAACATTGTTTATGACCTAATACAAAATTTAAAAAATAAATCTAAATTCAAAATCGTTTATTTCAAGTAGACTGTTTTACAAGCACTTTTGAAACGTCAAGTCTGTCAGTATGTAGTGTCTCTACCACCGGTTCGGAAGGCAGATCAGATCCTGCGGAGAAGAGCCGGCAAGATACTCAGTAGTAGACCAGTGCCGATAGCTTTTGAAACCAAAACAAATCGCAGTAGGATTAAAAATGCATTGCAAAAGGAAGAGAATATCATAAAAATGAAAGGAAAAATAAATTACGGGCGATCTGAGGTCGGGAAGGGGTAGGGGTTTAGTGGTAAAAAATGGATTTTCTCGATTTTCGGCAAAACTAAAAGTCTTACGGAAGAGAGTTGAATGGCAAAGTTGTAGGTAATAAAAAGATCTAAAACTTTTGTTCCTACACTTTTTTCACATAACCTCAAAATGTATGTGAAAAAATCAAAAAACCTACTTTTTGTTTTTTATTTTTATCTTTTACAAATAAAATTTTATTTTCACGAAATTTGGTGAAAAGTGAAAACTTACCTCTTTATGTCCCAAACACGCTATAATTTATTTGATTTGAAATATTTATTTTTTCACCTATTTTCGAATGAATTTCGAAAAAATAACCTAATTTTCAACCGAAAATTCGGCCGACAAAATATCAGCTCTTTTCAAAGGTTGGTGTGCTTTGTATTATTGAAATCTCTCATTTCCGATAATGAAAAAAAATATATAATTATATTACCATAGTAAACCTTCTCAGAAAAGGCAAAAATTAGGCTAATTTCTTTTTATTCTTCTTTTAAAAACTCAAACGTGACTTAAATCCACCGCTCATTTAAAACTATCCTACCCTATACAACTGATGATTAAACTCAATGTTTGCCTCATCATACAAATGTTTGGTTTAGTGACTTTTCAATGGTAGAACCAAACATTCAAACTTATCATTTCAAATTAAACGAATTTAAATTTACCATCTTAGTCTACTGTGATCGCTAGGCCTTTGCAATTAATAGCTTTTCAGCTTATGGTCCAACTATAGGTAAATACGATACGCAACTTTGGAGCATTGGTTGCATTAGAAGTAGATTTTAAGGGTCCAAACATTCAGTCGTCCAAGTATAAAACCTAATCTATACTATAAAGAGAGAGAGAGATATTATAAAGAGGTAAAGTTTGTAAGTTTGTAAATAAAGTTCTGTCGGGGCTAATCTTCGGAACTACTGATCTGATTTTAAAAATTCTTTCACCAGTAGAATGCTACGTTATCGGTGAGTGTTATAGGCTATATTTTATATCTGTATTGTATATATTACCCAAGTTATCACAGTTATTGTCGCGCGAGCCGGAACGTGAAATTTATTAAATTTAGCTTTATGCGCGTACGCTGCCTTCGATATTGGATATAATTAAAAACATTGTATGAAAACTTTATGCATCTTAAAAAGTTCTACAAAAAAGCATATATCTATCTTTTATATTTTGGCAGATATATAACTTTTTGTGTTTTAAAAAACCATTTAATCATCATATATTTACGTTTGCGTCATTATTTATACAACTAAACTTAAATGCTTATCTAAATAAATTATTTAATAATATATAATAGAGATAAGATTTGCCTTTTACAGTATGTTAATTAGTCACATAGTTTCGGAGATATTACAAAGTTTCTAAAAACATAACACCGTCGCTATATCGTCCAAATTAAGTTGACCTCCTCTGTGTTATGTTATACGTACTGAATAGGGGTCAACATTTTGGTACTGATATTTTTTGAGAATTCGATCTTTGATCTTTTCTTTCAATTTATTTGGCATGGCAGACCATATTCGAAGGGTTTTCACAAAGCTAAGTGACTGGCGACTGGAAATATGAATTTTCATATTATGCCGGATCTGTGCCTTTATAACTTTCTAAAGTCACCACGGTGCAATCTCCATTGGGGTCTACCTTACTTACCTATGGTAGAAGCATAAATTGACAAACTTTCAGCTTTTATAAAATGACGAAGGTCTCCATCACAGGCTCTCCATTTATAACATCAGGTAAGTTCAAGAGCTCAATACAGTTGTTAAAAAATACCACAATCAAATAAAAAATTTAAAAAACTAAAACTACGCAACTCTCAACAGTCATCAGATTTTTTCCATAAAAAAGTTTGAAAACGGACAGGAAAAAATCCCGCCCACTCCAAAATGAGTGTTTTTGCGAACAAATATTTTTGTTTCCACCAAATTTGAATTGCATTCTAAAAATCATTCCCGTTACAATGCTTTATTATTTTACGGGGACAGATTTTCAGCTATATTAAAATTTCATGAATTCGTTTTAATATGAATAGGTATTTTTAAAAAAATGCACTTAATTACATTAACATGTCACATATTTCAGTTACCAAAGATTGATATATAAAATCCATCTATCTATCTTATAATGTTATTTCAATAAAAAAAATATTATTAAAAATGCTCAATTTAAATTATTTTTAATTTGCTATTTAGTGGCAATAGCTCTCCTAGTATAGTTTTCGCTATTCATTTAGAAATGACTTTACAAAAACAATTCAAAATGTTAATCTTACAATTCATATAATAACCTAAGATTAATAACTGTAGAGTGATTTTTTTTTTCTTAAAATATGACATTTCCTGACTGGAATTTATTTCATCCGCCATTGAACAAAATCCGTAAAACTTGCGTCATCGTCACTGCACGCTTCTCTCGATGACACATTTGAAAAATTACTTAGTACATAAGTTCCTTTCTATTGGGAGTCCCTGAAGATGGCGCCGCATTTTTTATCAACCATGAAGAAAGAGATATATTTATTAACACAGCGCAGTATGACATTCACGACCATTTTGAAATAAACATTCCAAACGTTCTGAAACGGAAACGGCACATTTATTTCAAACAAATTCCAAACAATGTCTATCTACATCCGCCGTTGGTACAAGTTGGACACTCGACGCCTACTTTCAAGTGTTCGCAAACTTCTTGACGTGGCCTTATCATTTCGACTGGAGGCGCTTGTGCACTGCTTCCTATCTAAAACTGGATATTCCGTACTCGATACAAAATAGAAAGTCAGAAAGCTTGTTATAAGTGAAAACAACTAATAGGATGATATAAATGGTTAAAGAAAAATCTGTACAATACTACGATATAACATTAGATTAAGGATCGACAAGTTTATTAAAATTGAGCTAAATGTTTTTTTATTTATAAACAAAATTTTCCTACTTTGCCTTGGACATAGTCGAATATCAAGATAATATCATAATATTATCATATATCAAGATAAGATCGATGTAAATAGTACTTTAGGAATAATAGAGAAGAATGATACTTAGGTAAAACATAAATTTCCCTAAAACCGTAATCTCAAAATAGGCCAAAAAACTTAAATATGAAAAATTTACGGTAAATAATAAGACACGTGATGTCTAGTCATTCACTAAACACTACATAAAAAGATAATTAAAACGATTTTTCCCGATCTATGCCTTATCGGTTTCAGGTCGTAAATAGTGCACAAGTGCACTGAGGCTTGAGTACTGTTTCGCAGGAAACAGTAATTGCCTGCGAAGTGATTTATTTGAAGCAGCGCCGATAGTGCCAACTTGACGGCCTTACTTTGAAGTGAGTGTAAATTACATTTTAATGTGAAAATCTTGAATGTTTCACTCCTGTTCAGGCTCGCTTTATTACTGATTCGAGGATGAAACTTTTGTTGATTTATTTGAGGGTTCAAAAGAAATTTATGCAGTTTTGCTTTTTAAAGTTTTTTTTAGGAAGAAAGATTTGCTGGATATCATTTCATAAGGCCCTTTTTATTAGTAAACCGATAGCAGATGTAGAAATTGTGGCTTATACCTAGATGGTAGAGGGTCTTGATACAATGTACACTACTACAGGATATAATGCTACGACAGTTCATTCTACTATGTATATACAGTAACAAAAGCAAGTCAGCATGCGCCGCTAGCTCATGCGCTGCGCCTGCTCAATGATTTCACAGGTTATGACGGAGAATTAGACCTCTTCCACTGTTCACCGCCGGTACTTGTAAAAAAGCTCAAGTGTTTACTAGAGCAAAACAATTAGATATTCTTTTGTTTCGTGAGATATAGAGATTTTTTAATTTGATATATTTTTCTTTTTTTTATAAATTTTTATTTTTATTGTGTTTCTTTTTTTTATATCTGTTATGTAAATTTGTGTTATGTTTTTTTTGACGAATTGGGAAACTGTAATGTCTCTCCGGGTTTAGTTAATAGGAATAAATAAATAAAATTAGGAATAAACTAATTTGTCTACTTCGCTATCTAGTACTTATGGTAGAAGCATAGTCTGATAAACTTTTATAGGTTCACCGATTATTCGATTATTGACTGGGCTGACTGAGATTTTTTTAATTGGTACAGTTCTGGCCGGTGGAAGGGTTTTGCCGTTGCTAGTTACCATCCTACCCACATATAAAAACGGCCAAGCGATATAACATTCCAGGGTGATGGATTGGGTGTGAATTTCATCTTAGTCCCAACAAGTTAGCCCAGTTCTGTCTTAGATAACATCTCGTTTCATTGTGTGTGTAACCCAAAAGGCATCACTTTTGGGTTAGTCAAGATTAAAAGACCAACAAGCATAATACACTGTCAAGCTCCTGTCTTGTGTGGCTCAACCCAGAAAAAGGGTTTTTATGAATGTGATTCAAATTATTGCTTAGTAACATTTTATCCATTCTCAAACAATACATATATGCATACATTTTGACGACCTCTGTGGCGCAGTGGTATGCGCGGTGGATTTATAAGACGGAGGTCCTGGGTTCGATTCCCGGTGGGGCAGATTGAGATTTTTCTTAATTTGCCTTGGTCTGGCTGGTGGGAGGCTTTCGCCGAGGCTAGTTACCACCCTACCGACAAAGACGTACCGCCAAGCGATATAGCGTTCCGGTACGATGTCGTGTAGAAACCGAAAGGGATTCGGATTTCATCCTACTCCTAACAAGTTAGCCCGCTTTCATCTTAGACTGCATCAGGTGTGATAGCAGTCAAGGGCCAACTTGTAGTCGATAAAAAAAAAATAACCACAATAACTGAAGGTGCCAGGTGAAATAAATAAATATACACTAACACTTTTACATAATTGATATGCAAATGACACTGCACTGAATAGGTACAATAAAAATATTATTTTAGCTGAGAAAGCAGCTTTATCCTAACACTCTGTTTACATAGCATTAAGTTACACATTAAAAAGGAAAATAAATAGTATTTTACGTAGTGAAAAATGTGGCCTTCCGCAATTTTAATGTTTTGTGATTCACACTTTGTTCGTTATTTTTATTTTCTGCAGTTGATGCTGTAACTAGCATGGATAAACTAGAAATGCAATTTTTATTTAAGTATTTAGCCGGGGAATTTTTAGCATTTACATTCTGTTTGAATTATGGAAATAGAGCGTTCATTCTTCGAGTAAAACAAGGATTTCCATTATCTTTGTTATTCTTGTATTTATTCTTCTTAGTAAATATTTTTTGTACCTATTGAGTTTTGTAGCTGTCTAAGTTACATGTTGCCTTTCCAAAGCCTGGTTTTCAGACATTGAAAACTTCCTCAAAACTCACATGTTATATATATCGTGGTATGATAGGGAGTCTGTAACTTGTGACTAGCACTCGCCCGCGACTTCGTTCGTGTGAAAACATCTTAGGTACCCTTCTAATTTTAAAGACAGACTTTCATACAAAGTGTGCTCATTCCCGGCTCCCCCTCTCAATTTATTTTTTTTATAGATTCCCGTCAAGCAATATCCTATGTCCCGTCCCGTGTACTAAATCCTGTGATCTATACTTTTGTTAAACATTGCAAGACTTTTAAGTACATTAACATTAACAATATATATTTATGTCAAGCTAATGGGTATAAATTGATATTAAATAGTATATTTCACTCTTGAGTCTAGCCTTCAGAATAAACAAAAATATTTTTACTATCCGACACGCAGATCTAGAAATTAGCCCGTTTAAACAAACGAACAAACTAAACTAAATCCATCACCGTATTAACGTTTCTATCATGAAAGCATATCAGTACCAAAATGCTGACCTCTATTCAGTACGTATAATATAACACGATACGAAGAAGGTAAACTAAACACAACAAAAAAACCTCACTTAAAAATCTCTTTAAATAATACCTACTCGTAATTATATTATGCTGGCTTGCATCTGTCAACCTTGATATTTTCGCTAACCCTTTGGACTAAAACACGGACGAATTAAATTGTTATTATTTACGACCGTGTAGAAATTATATTTCTTTCTTCTTTATATAAAAGCATTTTTCACGAATATCGTTTGACCGCAGGAGGTAACAATTTGTTAGACGCCGAGAATTAATAGCTCAAACACAGTAGATAGATACCTCGATAAACCTGCGGGTGTTCAAATGTTGCATTATTTTATGTAGGTATCTACGTTGTGTATTAAGTACCAGCTAAACCGATTGAGTTAGATAAATGTTTATAGTACTTTAAAGCAGGACTTATTCTATTTGTTGTAACATTAGTACGGATTAGTTACAGTGTGTATGCATACATAATTATGTTGCTAATTTATAGATTGGTAAAATTAATTAATCCCAAACTTAGTAGATTCTGTGTAACAGTTCGTCTTTTAAAGAGAGAAGCTTCTTACTGTCTAAGATCTCGCTGCTTGATCCTGCAGATGTTTTTTATAAAACGAATACAATTTCGACGACAGTGGTAGGTATGCGCGGTGGATTTATAATGACGGAGGTTCCTGGGTTCGATTACGGCGGGAAGATTGAGATTTTTCTTAATTTGTCATGGTCTGGCCGGTGAGAGGCTTTTTGCAGTGGCTAGTTACTACCATACAGACAAAGATTTAGCGTTCCAGTACGATGTCGTGTAGATACCCAAAGGGGTGTGGATTCCATCCTACTCCAAACAAGTTAGCCCGCTTCCATCTTTGATTGCATCAGCACTTAACATCAGGTGTGATGGCAGTCAAGGGCCAATTTGCAGTCAATAAAAAAAATTCAAATGAATGTTGTTGAAGTATGAAGTAGCCTATTAAGTTGCCTATCAAAAATTAGCCGCAACTACAACGAAATTTATTTTCTGAAAAAATAATTTGCTGATGTTAATTGCAATTACATGTTTTGAAATACATTTTATGTCATTTAAATGAAAATGGTGTAATGAATTGCAAAAAAAATTGTTGCCAACTCTAAGTCAGCCGCAACGTTAAGGTTGCCAGGTTTAAACATACATATATTGTTAACTTACTTAACTTAAAAATATTTCTTTTTTTTTATTTTTACATTATTTCTTTAATGATTAAAAGGACATTCACATTTACACTGTGTTACAAAGACACTTATTATAGTTGCACTTCATTTTACAAAATAAATCATACAATAATTGAATATTAAACCGTTACCCTAATTACTAATGCATTACCCTCAAAATTCATTTTATATTAGTTTTAAAACAAAAATCAAGCAGTCGGATCTCGGGATATATACCTACATAGATATTTTCACTGTATCCACAAGCGAACCCAAGTCGGGATAAATCTCAAACAAACAAAAACCTTATCCAAACAGCAGGAGATATCCACTAAGCAGTTCTTTATTGTTAGAGAGCATTTTTCACAGGACCCCCCGCTGGGACACGCTTAAGTGGTTTTTCAGGTTACCACTGAAAGTGACTTATGTGGCCCCATGTTAACCGATATAGCATTATAGCTATGGGGGTTTGGAAATAAGGGAGTGTAGGGAACTTGAAATAACTACAAGAAAAATAAATAACCGATAGTTTATAAACCAACTCCTTATCATAATTTTCTAAACACCAAATCTATTTACGTCTATAGCTTTCAGTTTGAAAAAATTTTAACAAAAAATAGAACCGACTCAAAACGAACTAAAAAATAAAAAATAACTGTGTCATTTAGTTGCTTCAATTTACTTAAGCATATCTATGAAGTCGGTGTCAGCATGTTTAAGGAACATTTATTTAACGTAGTAAAAACAGTTTGTGGGTTCTAAGTAATGTCCTTAAAGTAGAAACCTTGGCTGGCACCGACTCCTAGATATGCTTAAGTAAATTAAAACAACTAAATGACACAGTTATTTTTAACCGACGAAAAAAAAACGGAGGAGGTTCTCAATTCGACACGTATATTTTTTTTTATGTATGACCACGCATAATTTTTTACAGAGCTGTTCGATTTGGATAATTCTTTTTTTATCTAATGATGATATCCTGGGGAAATTGAAGGAACTCTTCAAACTTTGGAGGCATTCATTTTAAAAATGAGTTTTTGACGACCTTTTTGGCACTATTTGTAGGGACCTAGTATGACTTTCACTGTAGCATATCAAGTAATAGTAAAGGTAGCTGGCATCGACATACCAGTTTATACCTGGCAACCAAGTAGTTTGTCCAGGTAAATAACCAGCAACCCAACGGCTGCACATTCATACATTAAGTAGGGATAAAAATTATCTTATTATCTTGATGTTGCAAAATTTTATTAAAAATATTTTTTATTTAAAAAATAAAAATAATAATAATTTATTTCATTCTATTGTTAGTACGGTGAAGGTCGATTTTAGTTCTTCTTCTACTAATACATTATTACATTACATTACATTTACATTATATTACATACTTTCATTATTGTTTATGTTTGTGTAAATATGATGCCAATTGATTATATTACCACAGTATAGCATCATACATCGGCGCCGTTTGAATGGCTCGTCATTAGCCTAACGCGTTATGCAAAGCGATCGCTTTAGTGGGTACAATCACATTAGCGGGGGATGAAATAATTCCAGAACAATGCGCGATAATTTTGTTGTCTGTGTTTAGTACCTAAATATCAAATAAACTACAAGCATACATATAGTCAAGGTTCAAAGGCGTGTAAAATTTTATTTAATTTATTTGCGTAAATTAAGCAAATAATCAATATAACTACGGAGTGCGGAAACAGTCCAAGAATGGAAACCGAAAAGGGTGTCGATTTTACTTTTTTGATTTTGATATCGTCACTTACCATCAAATGTGGTTCCAGTCAAGGGCTGCTGGTAATGAAAAAATAAAAAAGCATATAAGTAAGACATAAGTCAGACTGGAAGCGAAGCTAATCGCTGCATCATCATTTTTGGCCTTGAGAAAATTTATGTCTATTTTCAAATCGTTCAGTTACAAAATTGTATTGATCAAATATGAAAAATTCAAAATAAGACCGACGCGTAACGGTGCAAGAGAACATTTAAAACATGTTAAAACGAAAATATAAGAAAATATTTACATAAATACACGCCGTTATTATGAAATAAATGACGTAAAAAATTTAAATTACGTAACACAAACGTAACAAATCAATGTGACGTGTTTTTGTAAATAAAGAGCTATTCTATTCCACTCTGTTTTTTATTTACCTTTAGGCAAATGGGCACTCTGTTTAGCTCAGAGCAAGGTGCGACTGCAATTACTCAGGAAAGAGGAACGACATTAAGGACTATTCATCTCACGTACCGTTTTATCTGCTTGACAAATTGTAGCAGCGCGCCGCAATAACTCAGCTATTTTAATGAAGTACCCCGAATTAGGGCAGATAGCGAGTAAGTGGCACCGGTGTGATCCTCGCATCAAATACTTGACGATTTTTTTCATTTGTAAGAATTTTCTTCATCATCTTTTATTAGTTTCATCACAATGGTCCAATTTATCTTGCCGTCTCGTGCAAATAGTTTAAATTATAAACTGTATTGTATTATGAAGTGATTTACTGTTAATTTCAGCCCTGATGGTTTTTGATTGTTCAATTTTAAATATTGCAACATGCTAAATTAAAAGCAAGTGTAAGTTTCTGCATAGTAATTAATCAAAACAAGGAACGATATTTAGGACTATTCATCTCAGGTACCGTTTTATCTGCTTAACAAATTGGAGCAGAGCGCCGCATAACTCACCTATTTGAATGAAGTACTCTGAATTAGGGCGGATAGGGAGTAAGTGGCGATCAGTGCGATCTTGTAGGTATCAACTTTTTATTAGAGGTAAACTTCTTCTTCGTTTTAATCTAAGTCCATCCAAGGGATGTACTGTACCTATTAGTATATCTGTCGTCAAGTAGCATTGTTGTGTTTCTTAATAAACAGGCACATGAGGTTTAACACCTATGGCTGATGATCTGCACTTCGTAGAAAGCATTCCTTGAATCTCCTGTTAAATTTTGCTTTTTCAGTCAATTATTACAATAAAAAATGTTTATTTTCAAACATCAGCTTAAATTCAGAAACATAAAATTGAAACCTGGTAGTTAGTTTAAAATCTACCAGAATAGGTGTGTAATTGACTGAATGAAATACGTTCTTCCTTCTTTGAGAGTATTGAAAAATAGTTTCAGAGTTTATAATCCGCGGAAAGTTTTATTAGATGATCAATATCTATCAGATTGTTTTATATCAAGGTAGCGAACTCAAGAAATAGCAAAATGTACCGAGCCCAGGCTTTTCCGGAACGATAAAGTTTGAATGGGATTGTGTTGGCTACCTACCAACTTGAGAACTAAATCTGATAAGTTCGCCGTTAGTTCGCGAACAGTTCAATGATAGCCGAGGTATTAATATACTTTATGATTTTTTAAAGTTTTTATTTAAGTTGCCTTTTTAGTATGTATGGATGAATCAAATTTTAAAAGTTTAATTTAAGAACTTTTTTAAATAAACATGCAAACTTTGTGCGCTCTAAGGCTTTAAAACATCTTGCGTGTTTGTTTAGTTGCGTTACCGGCATTATATTGATATTAAAGGAATGACTTGACGCTGCAGCGAGGCATGAATGCGATTTTCTTAATTGGTCCAGGTCGGGCTGGTGGGAAGCTTTAGCCGTGGCTAGTTACTACTCTCCCGACAAAGGCGTACCGCCAAGCGATTTTGCATGCCGGTACGATGTTGGTAAAAACCGAAAGGAGTTTGGATTTCATCCTAACTCTTACAACACTTCCTTCAATCTCCAATCTTAGATTGTATCATCACTTACCACCAGGTGTGATTACAGTCAAGGGCTTAAAGTAAATTAAGTAAAAAGAAAAAATAAAAAAGGTATATCACTCAATACGATATTCTTTGAATTTAGAATTTTGGCGTCACCAGTTTTAATTACGTATGAAACGCTTGTATAATTAAATTGGTCATCAATACTGGATGGATGGATGGACTTTATAAAATGAAATAAGTGATGCTAATAGAGTTATGTAACGTATCATACGCTGCTTTATCTAATAATCTTATGCAACAAAAATTTTGAGCAAATAAACTATTACTATTTTTTTTTTCACTTTAACTATACAACCGTTTTATAATCTGCACTCAAATATGCTAAGTTTGTCCCACATTAAGACACAGTTCTCCTGTTAGGATACGGAGCTGTATAAACGTCTAAATGTCAAGATATTTGCGGGAGACCACCGCAGAATATCCTGTTACGGTATTGGCACTCAAACAGTTTCAAGTCTACTTGTGTAAGTAATCACTCCGGCCTGAGCAAGCTTCAACACAAACAGTCGCGCTTCTAACGTAAACACTCTGTCCGTTTATCCTCACCCAACTGTTATTTGTACAGTGCACCTTAAATGTAATGCAATGTTATTATGTTATGCAGTTTGCGTAGGATGTGTTCTTGAGATACATTATGAGATTGTTGGACGAGGACAAGTGCACCCAGTTTGGAGGAATGAGGCTTTCCCCTATATTTCACTTTGTCTGCACTTGTATAATAATTATCATTTTTTTCGTCTCAGCTGCGAGACGTCCACTGCTGGAAACCAAACACCGCGATCTTGAGCCAACTGCATCTAGCTACCTTCTGCAAACCGCTTGATGTGATTAGCCCACCTTGTAGGGAGTCGACCAACAATGCGTTTTCGCATTAGTAGTGCTCGCCATTCCAGCACCTTGGGACTGCATGAGCTCTTCGATCTATGTGCTTCGCCTATTAATACATCACACAACACAATATTATTAACATTTTACCTAGTCATACAACGTTGTAAAAATATAAAAATTAATATTTCGTAGAATAATAATTTCTTGTATGCTTCTGACTTATTAAATAGTACACCAGTTAAAGAAGAAAGAACTAGGTTATTACCCAACCCAAGTGCATAGAAAGTGCATATTATCTCTCCCAACTAAAATATATCTTAAATAAAACATCATTCGCAGTCGCCGGCCAAATTGCGTACATAATTACGCCGTTAATCTGAGGTATAACCGTTAATGAAACTGAAAACGAGTTTAACTTTTAAATGCCGTCATGAATGCAAGCTGTTTCTCAATTTGTGTAATTTGGCACAATTTTTGCGAGTGGATTACGGGTCCGTACTACGGCGTGCGATTAACGAGACTTTATATTATTAAAATAAAAAGTTAGTGGACTCCAATGCGGGTATTTGCACTACAGATGAAACTAGCGTAAGGGTCTGTGCATATCTGGCGTACCGCAACTAATCACATCAGGGCCGATGCATATCTGACATGCAGTAAAGTGCATGCTTAAAATCAAACTAGGTGTTATAGATTTAACTTTATGGTTAAATAAAGTCGAAAATTATTTATATAGTTAACGAGTCTAACTTTTAAATGCCATCATGCATGCAAGCTGTTTCTTAATTTGTGTAATTTGGCACAATTTTTGCGAGTGGATTACGAGTCCGAACTACGACGTGCGATTAACGAGACTTTATATTATTAAAATAAAAAGTTAGTGGACTCCAATGCGGATATTTGCACTACAGACGAAACTAGCGTAAGGGCCTGTGCATATCTGGCAAGCGAATTGCATTTGTTGTCAATCGATTATTGATATTCGATCAAAAATTGAATTAAATAATCATTTCAAGCTGTTTCTCAATTTGTATAATTCGGCACAATTTTTGCAAGTATGGCCTAACGATAAATCGGATTTAAACAAAAATAAAAATTCCTAATTATAATTATTTATTTTGACCAATGAATTAATATTTACAGTTACTAATGAAGTTGCATTCCTTCTTGCCACCTTTTCCTTAGAGTACGAATAAAGCTAGCTTTTTATGCTTACAGAATTAACTAAGTGATTCAGAACAGAAATGCAGTCCGCATTCTTGGTACCATTTCATGCGGAAACGACTTGCATACTAACGCTTTGTAAATTAACTAGTTTAAGATTCTGCTCTTAGGTAAGGTAACTCGTATATTGAAATTAATGTATTAATTTCGAAATGTGTAATTACCTACTGTTTTATTGGTATCCTCTCGTTAGTAATGACATTTACAGTTTCTTTTTATGATATTGTATAAAACATACATAATTTTTCAGTAAAATGTGTATCGATCCTACAGTACCTTGGTATACCGAACTCCGCTCGGTTTTTTTTTCAGTTAGTAATTCGTAAAAACTATCGTGTAATAGGCCGCTATCCGCCTAATGCGCTGGGGCCATTGAAGGACATAGTACATACTTATATTTTTAAAATGGGTAAAACTGCGATATGTTGTAATAAGTGTAGGTAATGAGACCAATATTACGGAGTCGTAACCGACGGTACATTAACCTCGTAGTGGGTACTTGAAATTTTCATTACAGACCGTTTTTAATCAATTTCCAATGTCCCAGTTCAGTTTGTCATTTGCGCGTCCAAATACAACGGCGCTGTTGTCATAGCATTATATTACGTGTCCCATTTAACCGCTCAAACTGCCAACAGCGTACTCTGTTTATTGTGAGGATTATTGCTGTCGGTGGCAAACACGATGATTGGTTTAATTCGCGAAATATTGTTTGACATGATCGGCGGTTGGAGCTTCGCAACGCGTGTGCCAGATATGGAACGCACTTTAAATATTAGAACTGTCTGTAAATTAAACTTTAGTTTGTTCGAACGCGCGATTTGTTTGTTTAGGGAGCGGGGTCCGAACGACGACGAACAATGATGACTCACTGCATTCTTAGCGCGAACGAACTAAGTGTTATCCAAGGGGCTAAAACGACCCATTACATAAGTAGCTATACTTCAGACCATATAGACTACTAGTTATAATGGAATTATAGTTTTGAATAATGCACCGTGCTCTACCTTTCAACTGTGTACTCGGTTTATTGCGAGAATTACTTTTGTCTATGGCAAACACAATAATTGATTTCATCATCATCATCATCATTATTTATCATTACATACTTTCACATTATTACATATTTTCACATTAGGGACTTCCAAACACAACGATCCCGAGCCGCCTGTTGCCAGCGGCTCCCTGCGACACGTTTGATGTCGTCAGTCCACCTGGTTGGGGGTCGACCAACGCTGCGCTTTCCGGTGCGGGGTCGCCAATCTACCACCTTGGGCCCGCAACGTCCATCAGCTGTTCGAACTACGTGCCCCGCCCATTGCCACTTCAGTTCTGCGACTCGCTGAACTATGTCGGTTACTTTGGTTCTTCTGCGGATCTCCTCATTTCTGATTCGATCGCGCAGAGATACTCCGAGCATTGTTCTTTCCATCTTCTTCATCTTTCCTTCTTATGAAGCCCGCAGTCAGCGACCAAGATTCGGATCCGTAGGTCATCACTGGCAACACACACTGTTCGAAGACTCTCAAGATAATTGATTTAATTTGAATAAAATTGTTTCACATAATCGGCAGTTGGAGCTTTTGCAACTCGTGTATCAAATATGAAACGCACATTAATATTAGGACGATCTGTAAATAAGGTAGTGTAGTCATTTTAACCACGGGATTAAAATGACCCGTTACACACATTTGTGTCGTTTCATTTTCGACCTCAATGAGAGTGTAAATAGACACCGATTTATAACGAAAGCGCCATGTTAATTTATCTACTTTTTAAAGCCTACTTGATATAAATATTTAAATTGCTTTGGTTGATTCAATATACTTAAGGATTTTTTAACAACCTTGCATTAGACAAAAACCTTAAAACAATTGACCTAAAAATTAGTACATAACCAAGTCTAAAAGATAAACACACAAAGACTGTATTTGCTCAGATGGAAAATAAGACGAAACTACACTCAAACAAAGAGCCTCTATAAAGAGAAGCTTAATCAAATAATGGGGGAGATAATAAAACCGTGGCACAACTCGACCCGCAATCCGTTTAGCGCCTATAAACTAATTCTGACCCGAACTTGCGGTGAGGAACTTCGACTCCTTTGTAACTTGCGCCTATAACTATGTAGGTAGTTGTATTTTAGTTTATGTTTATATTCTGGCTTTAATTTTAGGCTAAAATCTTTACGACTTAACCCTCTATTGCATGAATTATTAAATTGAAAAGAAAAAAATATGTTTATGTTTTAATTGGTTATTAAAATTTTTAATTTAAGTATATTTTATATTTTAAATTTATAATAAATATATTAATTTTTAATTTAAAATTAACGCAAACCGCCGAACGCCGAACGCAAAGGCCGATTGTGCTTTTGTCGTTCCGCCACTTCAAACTCTTTAATGTTACTAGACGTTGTCACGTCAAAAAAATATGTTTATGTTTAAAATTTTATACATTTTATTTAAAATTATGGTAGAAAAAAATTAGTAAAGTTTACCAGCCAAAAATGGCTTTGTATGCAATAGAGAGTTAATATTTTCTTAAATAACACACTAATATTATAAAGTCGAAAGTTTGCGTGTTAGTCTGTATGTCTGCTTCTCGGTTACGGCGCAACTGTTTGGCTTCAATTTGGGATAGAGATGAGAGATGTGATACATTTTATCACGGAAAATGGAAAGGTTTCCATGTAAAGAAAATCTAATTTTTTCTATTGGTATTTAAATCTAATTTCTTTAATGCTTAGAAAGGCTTCAATAGGTCAACTGGCTAAGAAACTTACAAGATTCTAATTAATTATTACCACTAGTAAACACTAAAAAGAATAGTGTGAAGTTAATTTAATAAATAAAATTAAAATAACATCCAAGTTGAAACAAAGTAATATCAAGTTTCGAAAATCTATAAAACAATTTGCATCGGCACCCGTAGGGACGCCTGCAAACTCCGAGCAATTGTAGTAACGAACTTCGGAAATTTATTCATTGCCTCCTTCCCGGGGAGTGTGCAAGATCTAGAGTATTGTGGTCTGGAGGTCGGAGTAACTATTGCGGCTAGGTCGTACTGTGTATAATAATATTTGCAGTCTTGGCCTTGGATCAGACTTCGTTAGTTTCGTGAACTAAGCAATGTTAAGACTTCGACAGCGTATTCTTATTTTTGACTACCATTTTTGCATTTTATCTAAATCTGACTGTGCTCAGAATCGTCACCCACATCGAAATAGCTTCGTTGGTCGCACCATATCTTCTCTCTAATAAGGAAGAAGCCTGGACCTGAAGTAGGCCGTAAATAGGCAGGTAATAAAGATGACTTTTGGCTGAATAGTATTTATTTTTCCGAGAAATATTCTATTAAAGTAAATATTAAACTACGAGTATCTTCCAAACAGCTTAAGCACAAACATAATATGGGTTAAAGAATACAATTGCCGTTTTATTGTAATACTTGACATAGAACCTTCATGGTTTAAGATTAAAGTGAAACTGTGTTCATACAGTACCTGTGTAGTTCTTCTCTTAAAAATGTGCAACATTCGTTTATCAACTTTCAGTTGTTTTTTGTTCGGCTATATAAATATAATTTCGGCTATAATAAAGTTGGATACTTCGAAAATTCGTGTGATTTTTTAATACGAGTTCCGACGCGGAACTAACGCGACAGTAACAGCTCGCAATATTAATTTTGCGTTTGGAGAGGGGACTGCTAATAAACGCACTGTGCGATTTTGGTTTAAACGATATGGTATGATTATGGTAATGGAAACTTCGATTTGAAGAACGAACCACGTGTAAGACCGCCCACACAGGTGAATAACAATGATTTGAAAATGATGGTGGAAGCCGATCCGAGGCAAACTACCCAGGAATTAGCGGCATGGTTTAACGTTACTTTACCAACAATATTGACTCATTTGCGTCAAATCAATAAAATAAAAAAATATGAAAAATGGGTGCTTCATGATTTGACTGATCTGCAGAAAGAAATGTGTGTTGAAACAGAAATAAAGAAAAAAAATGGATTCTTTACGATAATCGTAAGCGGAAAATGCAGGTTGACCAAAGCATGTCCAAAAAAAAGGTAATGGTAACTGTTTGGTGGCCTCAGTGTGGTGTTATTCACTATAGCTTTCTCCGATCTGGTCAAGCAATAACGGCAGATGTCTACTGCGCCGAACTCCGAACAGTGATAGCGAAACTAGCAGTGAAACAGCCCCGTGATAACGCGAGACCTCATACAGCTCGAGTAACCGTTTTATCTCTACAGGAACTGCAATTAGAAACCATTCGCCAGACCTTGCTCCAACGGACTACCATTTTTTTCGTGATTTGGACAATTTTTTACGTGATAAAAAGTTTTCTTCTGAAAATTGCATAATGCTTTCACACAGTTTGTCGAATCTAGATCACCAGAGTTCTATTGCAATGGCATAATAAGCTTCCTATTGGATGGCATCAATGTATAGATAATAATGGTAATTATTTTGATTAAATAAATATGTTAAATTAAAAAAAAACGAATTTTATTTTTCAGTACAAATCGGCAATTTCATACTTTAACCCCTGATATTTAAGATCTATTTGCAGAGCCATGTGTATTGATAAAGTTTAGGAAACTGAAATAAATGGCCCCTAAAAAGAAAGCAAGCTTCACGACCCAGAACAAGTTTTATTCGTAGATCAATCTCTTTCAGATTGTTTTATTTAAAGGTAGATATTTGAGAAATACCGAACAGTTCAGGTGTGGCTAGCAACCAAGTTGAAAACTAAATCTGATCAAATGATCGCATATGTCATAATCAGTGTAATGCCGTCCAAGAACAGAAGTATAGGTTCGATTGCAGTGAATTTTTGAAAACTGGTGGTTAGATACTACTAACGGCAAAGCCGTATATATATATTGTATATATTATTTAAAAATCTATATTAGATTATATAATACTTCATCAGATAAGATTGCAGTCAAGGGATAACTTATTAATAAAAAAATGACGGTCTTAGCTTAGCTAGGATACGTAGCTTATACTCACCATGCTGCTCTATTGCGTATAGGCGAGCTTAAGGTGAAGTCTGAAAGAGTCCATCCAGAGAAGTACTGCGTAAAATAATACTATGATATAATTTAAGTACATATTTGTTTACGAATAAGTTTTAAAATCTTAAAAATTTTTGATAAGTTTTAATATTTTTTAATGTTTCCTCAAATATTCAAGAAAAGAGAAAAAGCATAATATAATTTATCTCACGTAGTGTTTTATCTTTTTGAAAAACTGCAGCAGCGTGCCGTAATAAATCAGTAATATTAATGAAGTGGCCGTGCCAAAATGATCCTTGATATTGTTTTTATAGTAGGTATCTAATATTTTAAAAATTAATAACCAATTGACATTTTCAAAAAATGTAGATTAAGTTATCTAAACCTTTTATAAAATAAATACATCAAAACGGCAGTCTCTTAAAGAATAGAAATGAGTTAACATTTATTTTTAAACTAAAATATATTTTGTGTATAATTTCGTTTATGTAAAAAAAAAATTGGTTGTCTGTAAAGTCGGTTTACTGAGTATAGTTGAACGTGACAACGACTTAAGAAAATACTGATGGAATGGTAGCATTTAATTGGTTATTAATATTAATAATTTTTATTTTTAAGTATATTTTTATAAATATTAATTTAAATTAATAAAATAATTGATTTTGATATTATAAATTAAAATAAATATATTAATTTATAATTTAAAATTAATGTATTTAATAATTATATTTAATAGACGGATGTCGAACGCTGCTGAACGCAAAGGCCGATTGTGCTTCTTTGTCGCTCGTTTCGCGCTCTCGCTTGCACTTCAAGCCTTACATGGAACGCCTCAAAGCGAGGTAACGCGGCATGAGTCATGTTTTTTCGTGCGTGCAGCCGGCTCTATCGAATTATAAGACGTTTTCACGTCAATTAACTATAGTTCATTCGTTTTAAGAATGCAGTGAGTCATCATCGTTCGCCAGCCCAGCGCTGCTGCCTAAACAATCAAATCGCGCGTGGCGTCCGAAGCTATGCCTTCAGCTGGTCACGAACATGACCTTGTAACTTGAAAAGATTTGATTGGTTAGGGGGCGGGCAGGCACTCACAGCATTCTTAATGCGAACGAAATATAAGCGCTTTTTTTGCACTCTAAACATATAATTTTGATATTTCACCAAAATAATCTGTGTTAGTTATAAAGTTAGTTAAAAAAACAGTCTCCTGACGGCCTCCGTGGCGCAGTGGTATGCGCGGTGGATTTATAAGACGAAGGTCCTGGGTTCGATTCCCGGCGGGGCAGATTCAGATTTTTTCTTAATTTGTCTTGGTCTGGCTGGTGGGCGGCTTCGCCGTGGCTAGTTACCACCCTACCGGCAATGGCGTACCGACAATGGCGTACCGCCAAGCGATTTAGTGTTACGGTACGATGTCGTGTAGAAACCGATAGGGGTGTGGATTTCATCCTACTTCTAACAAGTTAGCGCGCTTCCATCTTAGATTGCATCACTTGATATCAGGTGTGATAGCAGTCAAGGGCCAACTTGTAGTAGATAAAAAAAACCTAATTGAGAATCTCCTCCTTTTATGAAGTCGGTTAAAAATAGTTTACAATTTTTGAGGAAAGTACTTGGTAAAATATAAAGGAAAACATATCAAGATGAAGATAGAAATAGATAAAAAAGGATACAAAGACCATTCTCTCATCTCTACCATTTCTATTATATTGTTTCAAATTTAATTTTAAAGAGAAATAGATAACGTATGTAAATAAAATAAAATAAGATGTAACAAATAATCATCAATCAAAAATTAAATCTTGATTGCGTTATTTTGATTACGTTCTTATCTGATTGATAAATAATAGTCTTATTCTATTCAGATAGCAAAAAGGATACATGACATCATTTTATATTAAAAAGCGACAAAAACCTTGAAACAGAATTATTGTATTTATTAGTGATAACAAAAATCGCACCACAGTTTTATAGTCTTCTTCTTAGTCTATGGAAAGTTTGTTTCTTTTATTTAAAATTGCATTAATTATAAGCGAAATATTTTTTTTCTGAATTTAAATAGAAATTTGATTTTTGTTCAGGACTTTATTTAATAATTACCCTACAAAATTACTACCTAAATAAATGTAAAAGTAAGTTTGTTTATTTGTTACAATTAACTACTTAACTAGGTAGGTACAGTAACGATCATCATAAACTGTATATACAAATCCTTTGGAATGTTATCATTAACATCATCATCATCATTATCAGTCGATGGACGTCCACTGCTAGGACATAGGCCTTTTTTACCCGACTGTGTCAGAAGGAGGGTAATGTTATTCGAGCGTATGCATGTATGTACGTATGTATGTACGTATGTATGTATGTATGTATGTCCATTTCTTCGGCACGCGCTACAGCCTAAACGGCTGAACGGATTTTGACATGTGAGGTGTCGTTGACTTTGGCAAAATTGTGGAAGTGACATAGGCTATATAAATTTTCAAAATGGCGGCTGTAAATGGGGAAAAAAGGGGGGATGTGTCTATTTTTTTCTTTTATCTTAGCAATATGGGTATCAAATGAAAGGTCGTAAAAAGAACATTTCAAAAATATAAATATCATATCATGTTTATATTACGTTTTTAACAAAAAATGTCAAAAAGTATACCAAGTGTATCGTCTCATTTCAATACCACAAATTAAAACTAAAAAGTCTCAAATAACATTATTATTATAAAAACAAAAAACTCGACTGCTTAGAAGTTATGAACTGAAAAGAGAAAAACAAGGATCACTATATCTATATACAATTCTAAATACTTTATGGTGTTGCAGGCGGGGACAAACGTAGTTTTGGTAGATCTTTCTTTCCAAGGTAGTAAAGTATTTTGTCCACGCCTGCAGCAACATAAAATATTTAAAATTTTATATAGATATACTGATCATTGTTTTTCAATCAATAATAATTTTATTACGGACTTCCAAGTACAACGATCCTGAGCCGCCTGTTGCCATCGGCTTCCTGCGACACGTCGTCGTTGATGTCGTCGACCTGGGGTAGGCGGTCGACTGCGCTTTCCGGTGCGGAGCTACCAATCTAGCACCGTGGGCCCCTTGAGATGTTATGGAACCCTAAAAATTTATTGTTTTAAAAACACAAATATTTTCCCCATTTATAAAGTGTCATACACATTCAATTATACGAATTAGTTATTAATTACACGGTATTACTTATTGGACACTTGGGCCATTAATAAAACTCCCCTTTCGCCCTCAATACAAAATCCACGGATAAAGCAACACGCATTCGGATAATACATCGCTCACAACAATGAAAAAAAGAGAGAAAAAAAAACCGTTGTAATCGGCGAGGATCAATCTCTCATACCAGCTTCACGGCCCATAAAAATGCTTCCCACGTTATAAATGTACCAAACAAAACCAACCATTGTTTTCGATTGTGGCCATATTAAACCCGACCGCATGAAATATCTGACTGGTTTCCGTTTCCGGGGCGTGGATTATCGCCGAAATTACAATCAACGTACCTTTGTTCGGGCCTGAACATCATTAATGACTCAAGTCCGCAATGAGTGTGTAGGCGCATTTTTTATTTGAATATGTACGAGAATTTTGAATACGAAGGTTTTTATGGATTACACTTGATATATCAAGATTGCGAACTAAAAATCTTAATCTCGCCTAGGATATTTTTACTTATTCATGTAATATGTTGATTTCACTTATTTGATATTAGTTTTTGTTTGTCCTATTTCTCTACATTAAAAGTACATAATACTTAAGACACATATTGAACTCGTACTGCTTGCTACTAGCTAGGGGTCGGGGATTGGAAGAACAACCACACAACAGGGAGAACTAGACGTTTATTAACCAATAAATAGTTTGGTATACAAGATTTGATGCAGCACGCTGCGACGCCGTCGCTTCACGCTTCTAATCCTGAAGGAACCCATCACGGTGGCGACAATGATCTGCCTCGGCACCTCACGGCCACACACCCCAACCACACTGGGGGACCACTACAGATCCATCATCCTTACACGCACACTCTCAGGGAACATCTCCCTACATTAGGTCTCCACGGTACAGGTTCCCTAGTGTGTAATTGTATTGTATATTGTTTTCATGGCAATAAAGATTATTATTATTATTATTTATCACTCATTTATTTATTTACAATTATTTTTTAAATTTTTAACAATGCTTATAAAACAATTATAAAAACACTATTAAAAATTTATAAAAAAATCCATTCCGCCTGCTGCGGGGCCCGGGGGTCCAAGCAACCGGTGGTCAGGGCTCCAGAGTGAGGAACCTCCTCACAATACGCGCCGTTTCAAGAATTACTGCCTTCTGTATCCGACCCTTGATCCAACAATTAAGCGAAAGCTTTTTAAGATGTTCGTCAAAGCTTTTCGCTATAAGACCGTTGACTGAAACGACTATAGGAACAATCATTGTTGAATCAACATTCCACATGGCGGTAATCTCATGGGCAAGGTCCAAGTATTTTGATACTTTTCCCTTTTCAGTTTTCATCAGATTATCGTCATGTGGAACAGTAATATCAACAATCATTGCACGGCGCGTTAATCGATCAATTATCACTATATCAGGTCTATTGGCTACAATATACCTATCAGTGATAATTGTTCGATCCCAGTAGAGCAACGCACTGCTATTTTCAAGAACTGACGCTGGGTCGTACCTATAGTAAGGCACCTCAAAATCGACAAGGCCATACCGAAGAGCAAGTTGTTGGTGGATTATCTTGGCTACTTGATTATGTCTGTGCAAGTATTCGCCATTAGCAAGATGAGAACACCCGGAAACTATATGTCTGAGGGATTCCCCAGGCTGATGACACGCTCGACATATGTCTAGAGTGCCATCTTTCATAATATGTTTCCGGTAGTTTCTCGTCTTGATAACCTCGTCCATAATTGCACAGACAAAACCCTCGGTTTCCCCAAAGAGGTCACCGAATTGCAACCAAGATACAGATGTTATTTGATCTACATCCGGCCCCGTGAGGGCCTTGTAGAAACGTCCATGCAACTCCTTACTCTTCCATATCGCCACACGATCTGAGTTACTAATTACTTTAGGCTTACGCCAGTTCTCTTTGCCAAGGGATAGTGGGGTAAGACCCTTGTCCACTGCAACGACATCCTTATGCATACCCACATTTATCTTGAGGAAATAATCTCTGAGATTGCACACCTCACGATTATGGAGGTTCTTGGCGTTCAAGAAACCACGTCCCCCACACTTGCGTGGGAGGTACAATCTCATTACAGATGAACGTGGATGGTGCATCCGATATGACGTCAGCAGTTTGCGGACTTTACAGTCCAGGGAGTCCAGTTCAGTTTGGGTCCACTTTAGAATGCCAAAAGAGTATATGAGTAAGGGCATGACCCAGCTATTGTAGGCACGCACCTTATTACCACCTGATAAAAGACTTTTTAAGACTTTTTTCAGGCGGCCAAAGAAGCGTTCCTGCACTAGTTGTTTCATATTCCCTACCTCAATACCAAGTGCTTCTGACATTCCAAGGTATTTATAGGTCTCCCCTTCGCAAAGTGATTTGAGAATAATAGTTTCTGAAAGTACTATATTCTCAGAGCTCACAACTCTGCCACGCTCGATATTGATTACCGCACACTTGTCTACACCAAATTCCATCCTTATATCATTGCTAAAGTTTTGAGTGATCTTCAACAATGACACAAGGTCTGAACGCTTTGATGCATACAGTTTGAGGTCATCCATATAAAGCAAGTGAGATATGAGCTCACCACCCCTGCGAAGGCGAAAGCCTAGCCCTGAATCCATCAGCAAAGTACTGAGTGGATTAAGAGCTAGGCAAAACCATAAAGGGCTCAAACTATCGCCCTGGAAAATACCCCGCCTAATCCCTATCGGTTCACTCAATTCAGAACTGTCAGAGATGCCTGGATGGTTAAGGACTGTCATCCACTGACTCATGCACGACTCAAGAAAAGAGCATAGTGTTGCATCGACCTTGTACAACCGCATGATCTCCATGAGCCATGAATGAGGCACTGAATCATAGGCCTTTTTATAGTCAATCCAAGCAGCTGTGAGATTTTTTCTGTTTCGCCGAACCTGCTGGCAAATAGCAGTGTCAATGAGGAGCAGTTCCTTTGTACCACGAGACCGGGCCTTGCATCCATTCTGTGTTGGGGCCAAAATATTATTTGCATTAATATGCATTGTTATTTTTGATGTTAGAATGGATGTAAGGAGCTTATAGATGGTAGGTAAGCATGTAATCGGTCGGTAGTTTTTGGGATCCGTGGTACTTCCGGATTTGTATAATAGGAACGAGACACCAGTTGTTAAGAATGTCGGTAGCGATCCAATGTCAACGGCGCTTTGGAATTGTATTGCCAAGATAGAATGCGCACTACGGAACCATTTCAACCAGAAGTTGTGCAATCCATCCGGACCTGGACATTTCCAGTTGGAAGCCGGCCGAATTGCACAGCCTACGTCTTCCGTAGTTATGGTTATTGGAACCATTTGTTCTACCATCGCGCATTTCTCCTTGACAATATTCATCCAAACGCCGGTTGTGTGATCAATGGGGGCTGACCAGATGCTACGCCAGAAATCTGACATAGCATCAGAAGTTGGAAACTCTCCATTAGTCACACACACACTAGATTGCTCCCAGTTCCTATATACTTTCCGTTGGTCACTTTGAAAAATCCGATTCTGATAGTATCGGTTATTGCGCTCTTTATAACGCCTGATACATTTTGCCCATGCATAGACTTTCTGCTTCAAGAAGTCGATGCGATCCGTGACACAGTTCAAGTACTGGGACGGACGTGTATCAGTCCCAGCAAAAGCCTGGTTCACGAATCGCATGACCCTAGGGCGGTTATTGCCCTCCTTAAAGCAGATTAGCTTAGCAATGAGAGTTCTAGCCAGTGTGATACGCCTTTCGATTCTGGTCTGCCAAGCTGGAGCTTGACCCGTCCTCTGCGGGGCCGTGCGTGGTTCAGGGAATCTAACTCCCGCGATTCGACACGCCGCAACGGCTCCACAGTATAGGATCGAATGCGTATCACTTAGGTCCTCAGATGTTAAAAGGTAATTACCTAATATCCGGTCTAGAACCCCCACTAATGCCATATTTCGTCTATGTATAGGCAACCGAGGCAAACGTGGTCTTAAATTAAGAGGCATATACCTGTACATCAGAATCGCATCCTCCAAAGTTCTCCTCAGTTGCTCATCATCCTGGTTACTTACTGTCAGATCGATACCACTCTGTAACTCCTCTTGGATGTTAATTTGCAATGCTCGGTTCTCACTTGGTATTGCATGCTGAGGTAAGTTACAAGTGGTATTAACCTGTGGTAGAGTTGAACGCAGCCGTTCAAGTAGACCCTCATCCAGCAGATGACGTCGCTGGATGGCCCGTACTTAATCCGCCAATCGTTGTGCAGTCACGGTCACTGTTGGTTCAAGCGCCTGAAACAGAGACAGCATTCTTGCACGGTACGCAGTGAGGTTAGTTCCCCCTCTGTCGCCCCGTAGTACGCACGCATGACACTCTCATTCATATTCTGAGACCATCTCATGCGGCGCACTATACCACCGGCAGCGGGAGCATTCGCGGGGGCCATCGGCTCCTGTTGCCCCAAGCTGGCTGGTGGTCCGTCGTCCGTCGTCGTTGGTTTGCGCCGTGTGGTGACGCCCCGATGTGACCTTCGAGCTGGAGAAGGCGTCACATCCCTCGCAGATGTTGGCGGAGTTCCATATTCATCCGACGGCGGCGACGACGACGACGACGATGTTCTAGTTCTTGTTTGTGGGCATTTTGATCGGCCGCCACCACGTCTCATTTTTATATAATTTTGTGTACATTTTCAATTATTTTTAGGTATTATTTTAGTATTGTTTTGAATTATTTACATATTTTTAAATTATTTTGTTGATTTTTATGTTATGTCAGACTGGTGGCAATTATTATTATTATTCCTTCTACCGTCTTGACTCAACGACAGCTCGCTTTGAACGCACTGAATCTAGTCTTTGTTCTGCACACGAAATAAATTTTAATTGTTCCATTCATTTAACTTATTCCTTTTTTAACTTTCATTTACTTTTAATCTAAATGAGGTTCCCAACTATAAACTCTTACTTCGTAATTCCTCCGAGGGGTCATCCGTAACATTATTATTTGTACTTAATTGATAAAGGCTTGAATATATTTTATATGTATAGTGTTTTATATGACGTTGCATTCGGTGCTTTGTACTGCTCCTTGTCGAGTGTGAAGTACCTCATTCTAATCAAATCACTAACTTTTAAATCTACAATTTATATTTATAGACAAATCACATGATTTAAATTTTAAATTCACAGATGATGCGAATTGGCTCATCATCCTCTTATTTCTTACTACCAAAACATTTACAACAAACTCTGCATATATTCGTACACAGGAAATAAATAGGTATTATTTTTAGTATTCGTTTCTAGTAAAAACATTATTATGTATCGAGGATATCATCTTGTTGTTTATTGTTCCTGACAAGCTATCCTCTTTGTATCGAGTTCCGAGTTTCTATAAGGTTTCATATCAGCTTGTCAATTAAGTCCCGCAACGTCGAGTGGTATAACGAGTAGACGTTCTTAAGTAGCTAACTTGCTTTGTAATGGTAATTAGTTTTATACGGAAGGAAAATGTATTTCTTTACTCAACTTTTCATTAAACGCTTCCGTTTTAGTGTAAAGTTTTAATATTGCTTTTATATTTTATAATCTAACTAGCGACCCACCCTGGCTTCGCACGGGTGCAATGCTGGTATAAAGTAAGTCCCTGCATTTACATGTTGTAAAGGGAAATAGTGATCTATATAGAATGCACAAAGTATTTAGGATTGTATAACTTGTATTAGGATTAATGCAGTATTGCTTAAAATCGTTTCGTAAAGAAGCCATTACTTTGGGTTTAAAATAAAAGATAAAAAACGGTTATTGTGATTTATCCCTAAGAGATAGACATATACCATCGCGGACTTTTTTGTAGACCTTTTTAAGGTGTGCAATACTATAGTACATTATTTTGATATATCTCGTAGGGTTTAGCCAGCGTTTGCAATGTAAGCGCAAACAATGTGTTAATTTACGACATCACATCAGAAATCTCTATAATCGTCAGTGTTTCTGTACTATATTATGCATGTATTATACACATAAATCTTTATGTTAAACCACTCTATCTGATAAAAAGACGCATGAGAATCGGATGCGTAGTTTCAAAGATTTAAGCATACATATAGACGAACATAATAAAGCGACTTTGTTTTATACTATGTAATGATAACCCAAAACAACGAGGTGGCGCTGATTGGGTACCGGGCGGCTCTAATGCGTCTACCTTACATATATACCTTAAATCAGTGGAATATACGTTATCCTTACTTATTATAAAGGCGAAGTTTTGTATGTATGGATTAATGGATGTTTTTTACTCTTTTACACAAAAAGCTACTTACGTATCAGCATTACACATAGGCCACATTTTATCCCAAAATTTCAACGGGAATGAAAACTGCGCCATAGTATAACATAGAAAAATAAAATTTAGAATTTAATGTATAATTTACTCTTACTGTATTTCAGAAAAATTAACAGTAGCGTTCAGAAAAGATAACAATCCCAAAATGTGAGTACACAGAGTTTTAACTCGCTTAATAAATATATACATGAACCACTATCAATTTATCACTAGTATTTGTGTATAGGAATTGGAGCAATATTCTGTGTTTGGAGCACACGCTAATAAAATCGGCTATTTGCTTTACATTACACACGTTCGGTTAATGACGTCCGCACAAACGATGTTGTTGCCAATAATCGCTAATCATTAGGATTTCATACTCACATTTTCAATATGTGAACGAATAACAACAGTGTGTTTTGACGTGGCGCAGTGGTTTGCGCGGTGGATTTATAAGACGGAGGTCCTGGGTTCGGTTCACGACGGGGCAGATTGTGTTTTTCTTAATTTTTCTTGGTCTGGTGGGAGGTTTTCGATGTGGCTAGTTACCACCCTGCCGACAAAGACGCACCGCCAAGCGATCCGATGCCATGTCGTGTAGAAACTGAAAAAGGTGTGGATTTTATCCTACTCCTAACAAGTTAGCTTGCTTCATCTTAGATTGCATCATCACTTAACATCAGGTGTGATAGCAGTCAAAGGCCAACTTGTAGTTGATAAAAAAAAGAATACCTATGTGTTTGTGTAAATCCTTACAGTTATGTGAGTTTACTTATATGCGAGTTTATGTTAGGATAAAAATATATATATCAGATATTTTTCCGCGTCAAATCAACCAGGCTGTCCAATGCTGTCTTTTCTTTCTACCATTCCACGAGTGCATTTGTATAGTTAAGTATTGTATTATTTCTCAAAATATTAAATTTTATTTGAGGATTTTTTATTTAATTTCAAATTTATGGAAGTTAAGTTCATGAAAAAAACAATTTATTAAATTTTGTCAGTCTCTCTGTCTATCTGCTTGTTTCGGCTAATCTCTGAAACTAATAGTTGGATTATAAAAATAATTTTTGTGACACAAACTAATTTGAATTCTGTACATTACCGATTTCCAAACTTTAGATGAATGTTTACTGAAAATTTCTCAGAAAAAAAAAAGCTCAAGCCCATGAATTGAACTCAAGACCTCACCCAAAGACCCACAAGGATAAACATTAGAACAACGAGAAAAACATTGTCTACTCTGCAAATATTTGATCGACTTTCTTTGCGAGTGAAGTATGAAAAAAATAAATAAAAAACAAAATTCCACGTGTATTTAGTTATATAGCGGCACAGTTATAAATATTAATGAACTCTTTATTTCTTTTATTAGAAGATCAAACGGTGAATTACTTTTACCGTTTCCATGAAGTTTCATTAAATATTTAACACAATATCAAAATCTTTTGACAAATTCCTTGATTTGTTCGACAAATTCGATGATTTTTTGAATATTTATATCCTTCTTTCTTCTTTATTTCATGGAAAACCTGTTGGCATGGATACAGGAGTCCTGCTAACTAAACTACAATCCTACAAATTAACGAATACTAATGAATAAGAAACCCAAAAATTAAATACCCCAAGATTATCAGGACAAGCGAACTAAGTTTTGGATAAAACAAGTGTGATTTTAAAGTTTTAAATAGCAGTGAATTAATGACGTTGACCATGTTAGGCCTCCGTCTGTGTCCGTATATCACAGAACAGAAAGCACTATCTGGTGCTAGTGTTAAATCGGCTGTAATTGTTTTAGTTTATTTATATTATATATATTTCATTATGGCGTAAAGTTTCGACCTTCACCTTGAAAACCTTCTGCTTGGCCTTTAGTTCAAGGATTGGCTTAAGAAGGCAGTAGCAAGACAATTAGAAAACCAACGCCCATTGGGAATGGAACCCATACCTCCCTCTGGAGAATTCACCACGCATCGACTGGCCTGGAGGTCGTCAAAGTGTTAAATCGGCCGTTAATCGGTCGCTAGTGTTTAATCGGCCGTAATTATTCTGGTTTATTTATATTATATATATTTTATTATAGCGTAAAATGTTGAACCATCACCTTAAGAAAGCAGTAGTCCAAGAAACAGCGCACATTGTGAGAAAATTCCTCACTCTGACCATCGGTTGTTTGAATCCAACAAGCAAGCGGAAAAGCGGCTTTTTATTAATTAACTCTGTTAAAAATTTAAGAACAATGTTTAGCTATAATAACTAAGAGAATAATATAACTGTTACTGCACCAAAAAATACCAAAGATTTAGTTACTTAACATGGACATAAATACCTTACCACTAATAGTAATCTCTTCCAGGCTCCATCCACAATAAGATAATGAATTATAGTAGGTAATAAATAAAACATGAGTCACTATAATTAACAAGAAAATACTCCCCATAACAATTTCAGATTAATTTGTTTAGTTATATTTGTTAAAATATCGACGGGCAGATGTTGGTTGTTTGGATTGAGAATTAGTTTTCTCTGTCAATAGAAGCAGTACAGGGAGCTTTGTTGTTCAGTTTACATTGCTGGACTCCTGTTAGATACTAATCTGTTAACATAAACATGTACGTGTACCGTAAGGTATGTATTTTACTACCAACGTATAAGATAGATAAATAACAAAATATTTGAAATACGTATAGATTTTACTTCATTACCTATTATATTTTATTTGGTTTATTATGCTCAAACCATCAGTCGAGGTTTTGTAGGAAGATTTGGCGATTTGAAACATCAACCCCAGCGGGCGAAGCTTCATGTTCATTTAAGCATTATAGCTTTTCAACCGAATTTATCGTAGGGGAGGCCGGGACAGAAAGTTCCCGGGGCACGTTGTTCCGACAATAATAACTTTGTAAAGAAAAGAGATAGCAATACACGTGAAGTGCGACGTTCAAGCATCAGGTGACGCGCCGCGCTGGCGGTCATCTTAGTTGCTCCGACTTTACTATTACAGATACCGATTAAGAATTTTTGATTAAATCAAAAATCAAATTGAAATCTTATCATTTTCATCATAAAATTTCATGTTATTTGAAAATCGGAACTTTCAGCCCCGGTCTCCTCTACGTCTTTTCATACCGTAGAATCATCTGTGTTATTATCAACTGCACTGCTAAGTCATAGTTATAAGGACTAAGCCTAACAACTTAACGTACTTTAAAGTTCTAAGTTTTGACATCACCAACATTTTACCTCCTGGCTAAAATTTTACACTGAAAAATTTGTTGCATGAAAAATTTTGTATCCCAACTCCAGGACATCGTTATCTAAAAGCACAGGCTAATCACTGGACCAACGAGATGGTTAGGAATAAAGTTAACAAATAAGTTAAGGCAGACTCTCAAGGTAGACAAGAAAATGTTAAGTTTTTTGCCCAAAAGCTACTTACTCGTCATTTATTCACCCCACGTAGCACCGATTCTCGATTTCTTGGGATGTCTTGTCCAAATTCTTATTTTTACATTGATATACCAAAAATAGATATGCAATAAGACGATGCGATGCCATTTGAAGGTTAGTACTTTTAAATAACATGAATATCTAAATAGGTTTGGATAATCAAGTTTTATTATTTTGCAAAGGCATGCCAGCTTACACAGTGCCTAAGGCCCATAATATAATAATTTCTTTTTAGTGATAAGAATACTAAATAAATAAATAAATATCCTTTAGCGAGAACTGGCCTCTAGCTTTGAAAAGCCCAAGAGCTAGTTTTGTTATTCTATTTTGGTAAGAAAGCTTGCTTTTCAGAAAAAAGCAAGCTTGCTATTACTTAGGTGACCACTAACAAAGTGATGATAATTTGAATATGATAAATTAAAAAATAAATTTCAGGCTTTGCTGCCGCTTCGTTAGTATCTCATAAAAACAAGCATTTTTTTTACTTAAAATTGCAATCACATCTGATGATGTAATCTAAGATGGAAGTGGGATAATTTGATAGGAGTAGGATGAAATCTTCTTCCCTTCCAATTTCTGCACGACATCGTACCAAAACTGAACGAACAATTAGAACGATCAATTGGATTAAGATATCGTAAAAAAAGAGAAATCATGATAATGTAGGTATATCTTTGGTTTAGTATCAACGTTAACCTAACAGGAGACTAAGCGTCGTATGCTTTCTACTTCGCAGCAATCGTATGAAAATCCCTTACTGTTCATGAAATTATTTACCTAATATTAAAAAACAACGCAATCCCTCTTATGGACGGGGAGATGTTGCATACAATGCCCTCCCTGCCAAAGTACTGGATCATTGGGTCAGGTTAACAACTGTATAAATGTCGAGAACACACATAGCTCTGGATTACATTATAAATATCTCTGGTAGGTATGCAGAGATCAGAATGAGTATTTGTATATTTAAATCTCAAGCAATCTAGTTCTACTACTAATCTATCTTCGATTATCACGCGACAAAATCTATATTCTTAATAGCTCCTCAATATAAAGCTTTGAGTCCGAATGATTTAGCGTTCGATCCTATGTAATTGTATCCCGGTATTTCAAAGTTTGTGAGTAATGTATTACTCGTCCAAAGATTGTGATACAAAAGTTCTGTTGTATCTGTGTACCTTGGCCTTTGAGTTCAATTTCGGTCATTTTATTTAAATCTAATAGGGATAATTTCAGTCGCAGTAAATCTGTTTTCCAGTTAACACAGTGCGTATGAGACTTAAGTTTTAAAAATATTTGAATATGTAAAGATTACTGTTTTCCAATATATTAAGATCAGGCCTAAAACACTTCGCTTTAACAAAATTACATCGGGCCGAGGCATCTTCGACGTTGATTATGCGAATCGGTGCTTAGATAACTATATGTAATATGTACGTACAAAAAACATAGAAATACCCATTACTACTTCGTGACGTGAATATTTCTTCGATTTTTATATCATCATCATATGAGTGGGCGATGAAAAGATCCAGCTACATTCTGAGCACGTAAAGGGAGAAAGATCAGGCCTAAAACACTTCGCTTTAACAAAATTACATCGGGCCGAGGGCTATCTTCGACGTTGATCATGCGAATCGGTGCTTAGATAACTCTATTTTGTTGTAATGTGTACGTACAAAACAGAAAATACCATAGAAATACCCATTATTAGTTCGTGACGTGAATATTTCTTCGATTTTTATATCATCATCATATGAGTGGAGGAACACCCACTGCTGGATATCGGTCTTTTGTAGGGAATTAGAACTCTAGTTTTCTGATCTGTCAGTTCAGTATAACCAGAAAATAACCCGTCAACCCGCATACGTACACTATATTTATTTATAATTTCAAGTCAGTTTTTAGAGGTAGAAATCCACATCCCAATCGAATTCTACAGAGCACGCTTCATTGCTTTGCGGTGCGTCTGACCGTAACTAAAACAAGGCCATGGACAAAGCCTCCCACCAGCTAGACCTGAACGATTTAACATCATCTCAATTGTCTCAGCCGAAAATCGAATCCGGGACCTCCATTTTATAAATCCACACAAGTTACATCACGGAGCTCAAGGTCAAAAACAAGAGAGGCCTGGCCCAATTGTGTGTGAATCTGATAAGGAATAAAAGATAATTAAAAAAAACAAAATTCGACGCGTACAAAATTACGGTGAGTAAAACAATTAAATATAATAAGTAGTAGCATTTTTATACCACAAAATCCGTCGACAGTAGTGGAGAACTGCTAATAAAGTTATAAGAACTAATGAATTATTGTTGAGCTATAATAATCTTAGGGGCTAGATTGGATAAGTTCGCGGAACGATCAATTATCGGTAATGTTTCTGTAAGCAGATAATAGTTACGTACAAAAGTTAATCTTACTTAATTGATTATTCTTTTCCTAAAACATATCATTTGTTATGATGGATAATTCAAAATCTTAATCTTATTTATACTGTGAGTGTTTTTATCACATAGATAACAGATTACAATTAATTATGACAACCAATTTGTGCAAGCAGGCGTTATTTTGATAAAATTAATTGAGCATAATAGAAATTAGTGAAAGATATTTGATTCTAAATGAATCAAAAAATTTTTGATTAGTTTTGCCACTTTTGGCGCAAACCCAGGGATTCCAAAGTTTGTTAGATCTGTGGATCCAACCAAAACCATTCACCTTTATTAATTTAATTCACCCCGAAACTGAATTATTCTCAGAAGCTGTAGAAAAGTAGCTCTTTTTCCAAGAAATTTTCAGTAAAAGTCCCAGCGGTGGGACGATGATGATGTTCCATCCCAATGCGCAGAGAAGCTGCCTAACAGAAAATTTCAACTCAACGCTGAAGAAGCCGCAGGCATCAACCAGTTGTCTAAATTTCAGTTCATTGCTATTTTAAATGTAATTAATGGCGTAGTTTATTTCCAACTCACATAGATTAAACAGTATATTTCCAGTCGGTATTACCGAAGTTACAATCAATGCGCCATTGTTCAGTGAGAGTTGAACATCAGTAATCAGAGCAACTTCGATACAAACTTCCGGAATGTGTAAAACAATTTTAACCTTTTAATAAATCCTCGAACTTCACTTCTACTTAATGTTTGAAGGTAAGTTAGTCACTTTAATATCAACTTGCAAACTGAAATATACTCATGATAGCAATATAAATACTAGAAAATACTAAAAAAATGCAAATGAAGTCTTGGTCATAAACTAGTAGGTAAGTTATAAGTATTACTTCAGTTAAGTAAGTAATAAGTCAATTAACAATAGCGTATATTTAGAGCCCAATAAACAGTATATTTCTAGTCGGTATTACCGAAGTTATAAACAATGCGCTATTGTTCAGTGAGAGTTGAACATCAGTAATCACAGCAACTTCGATAAAAACTTCCGGGCTGTAGGTATACGCGCACACAGCAATTATAACCTTTTAATAAATCCTCGAATTTACTTCTACTTAATGTTCGAAGGTAAGTAAGATACTTTAATATCGACTTGCAAAATGAAAATAATCATGATAGCCATATAAATACTAGAATTTGCAAAAAAACGCAAATGAAGTCTTAGTCATAAACTAGTAGGTAAGTTATAAGTATTACTTCAATTAAGTAAGTAAGTAATAAGTCAATTAATGGCGTATATTCAGAACCCATATAGATGCAACAGTATATTTCCAGTCGGTATTACCGATGTTACAATCAATGCACGATTGTTCAAAGCGAGTTGAACATCAGTAATCAGAGTAACTTCGATACAAACTTCCGGGATGTATGCGGGACTTCACAGCAATTTTGAACTCGGGTGGGCAAGGGGATTTAAAACTACCTTTTAAATCCCCGACAATTCACATTTTTTAAATCTGTGGTTAGAAGTTAATTGACGAATATTTTAGACCTTATTTTTATGGAGATCTTTTCTAGCTAGTCTCGCCAGTAAATTACATATTACAGTCAATTGTAACACAATCAAAATTGTTGTATTCGTATCTGACCCCACAAATTGACTATAAGTACAAATACCTAATTTGTTAGTCCAATTAAAAATGAAACAAAAAATAACTTTGGAACTAAGCAACTATAGAATAATGCAACATATCATATGCAGCTGATGAAAATGCAATAAAAGCTTACCAACATAAAACTGATATACTTATTACTATCGGGTATTTCACACAAAAAACGCAAAAACAACCCCCGCTAGTAAATCACATAATATCGACAATTGTTACACAATAAAAATCGCAGAAAATTGTCTGTAAGGTAGAATAGCCTGTCCGGTGGTTAACCTTTGTGGCTTTGGATCTCGAGGTTCTGGGTTCGAAACCTAGGTTGGGCTATGGAGTAATACTGAGTTTTTCTTTCTTCTAAGATAGTAGTAATTCGGGACCCTTAGTCAGAAAGTTGGGTGCCGCCAGTCTCGGTCACTATTATCAACGTCTGATAGTGATCGTTCACATCATCCTAAGCACACAAACCATTTAGCAGCATGTTGGAATATAAGCTCTATAACTCCTCTCCTATAAGAAGGTAGGTCACCCTTTAGTGGGCGTAATATACCGATAACGATGATAGCTACTTATAAAGGTCGGTATCCACACGTGAGCAATAACAACTGCCAGTAAATTACATATTATCGACAATTGGAACACGTTGAAAATCGCCGTAAATTGACTCTACCCTGCGTTCATTAATTATAGGGCTGTTACGTGATCATAAAATAATATTGAGCTCCCGTCGGTCTCATTTGTTCCTCGATCGTTTCGTTTGTGTTATCAAACTAAGAATCGATCGTCTTGCAGTAGGTTCACCCGCGTAGTTGTGGCTGGTACCCCAGTGCAATTAGCCTTAAAAATAATAAAAAATACAAGAAAATCGCAGTAGGGCGAAACCCATCATAGGATGAGGAGAATATCATAAAAATGAAAGGAAAAATAAATTACGGGCGATCTGAGGTCGGGAAGGGGTAAAGGGTGAGGGTTTGGGGAATAAAAAACGGATTTTCTCGATTTTCGGCAAAACTAAAAGTTCTATGGCAAAGTTATAGTTAATAAAAAGATCTAAAACTTTTGTTCCTACACTTTTTTCACATAACCTCAATCCTCATTGTGTGGAAAATTCAAAAACCAAGTTTTTCGTTTTTTGTTTTTATCTTTACAAATAAAATTTTATTTTCATAAAATTTAGAGAAAACTTACCGTCCTTTGTCCCAAACACGCTATAATTTATTTGATTTGAAATATTTATTTTTTCACCTTATTTTGAATGAATATCGAAAAGATTACCTAATTCAACCGAAAAATTAGCCATCAAAATATGATTTTTTTTTCAAAAAATTGGTGTGCTTTCTGTTCGTTAAAATGTCTACTTTCCGAATATATATGTTACCATAGTAAACCTTCTCAGAAAAGGCAAAAACTAGGCTAATAGTTTTTACTACCTTTCCTTTCCTTCCAGTCCTCTCATGATATTCTCTTCCATTCCCAATGGGTCTCATCCTACTGCGATTTTTTTTTGTTTCGAAAATTAAATGCACTGATCTATGGTTGATGTGTTATTTTGATATGTAAACTAAACTAATGTGAAGTGTCATCAAAATCCATTCAGTCATTTTTGCGTGAGAGAGTAATAAACATTCACCCATTCATACAAACTTTTTAATATTAGTAGGGATCTAAAAAAATATTATAATAAATATATTGTGTAATATGTGTTGTTTTTAGGTAAAATTTCAAGCTTTAACTACTCTATCGAATTTTATGACATTTTGCATAGGTTATAAGCACAAAAAAGGATCCTAAATAAGAATTGTGTCGACCGATAAGGCAGTATTCCTTTGGCTTTAACTGATATAACTATTACTATCACAGATAAAGACAGGATCAAAGAAAAATACTCTCCTCGAGGAATAGAAAAAATGTCTTCTGGCAAAGGTTGATTTTGTTTTTGGTAATGGTATATGTCTTTTACGCCTTGATGTGCATACCCTTAAAACAAGTGGAAAAGCAGTGGGCTGTACGTTATTTAAATAATAGTGTTTAATTTTGATTCTTTTTAATTAAATAATAAACTAATTCATTTTAAGTTCACTTTTAATCGTTATAATATATTTGCTTAAAATAAAATCAATTATAGAAAAACCTTGACCATATTTATAACTTAGGACGTAGTTGAGTAAGTTATACTAATTTTATAACTCTTAAGTTGAACGAATCGTAATGTAATTTGGAAAAGAGATAGATTGAGTTAAAAGAATATTTATTTCTCTTTAAAAAAAACTTACATTTTCACTTAAAGTGTGAAAATGTAAGTTTAAAACTCATTCTAATCAAATATACAAACAATCAGCTAGAAACAAACATTACTATTTTTTTAAAAACGTTTTTACGATCTATTTATAGCCCGTGCGCGATAATTTGAGAATTGCCTAAAATGCAACATTCCGCCTGCTTCCCCTGTTTGCCATAGATTACAGTCTGGAATTTAATCTAACATTTAAACTGTTATTTCCAAAAAATGAGATCTACACAGGTCAAAAAGTAGGCCACATTAATTCATCCATTAATAAATATTTTTCAACTTCGAAGTCGTACTATTTTATTTTTGATATTTAATCTGAAAATTTTAATTACATGCGGAGTCCAGCAGTCAATTAACAAATTGACAGCCCTTGAAGTTGCAGTATTAACGAAACAATATTGTATATCGGTTTTGGAGATACGCACAAACAAATTGGAAACTCACAAATTGAGTTGGAAACTTTGCGAGTTGCCGACAATCGATCTTTGTTAAGAGCTGTTTAAAATTATTACCCACTCTCTAATTACTGGGACAAAGTCGTTTTGAATTATTATTCTCTTATATTATTACAAAGTTGTAATAAATTGCAGTTATCTGTTTGTTTGTGCAGGCTCTACAAATACTAGTCTTTTAATTTTTATAAAAAAAGAATCAGCATCATCATCATCATTATCAGCCGATGGACGTCCACTGCTGGACATAGGCCTTTTTTAGGAACTTCCAAACCGAACGATCCTGAGCCGCATGTGCCCAGCGGCTCCCTGCGATCCGTTTGATGTCATCAGTCCACCTGGTGGGGGGTTGACCAACACTGCGCTTTCCGGTGCGGGGTCGCCGTCCTAGCACCTTCGGCCCCCAACGTCCATCAGCTGTTCGAACCACGGGCCCCGCCCATTGCCAGTTCTGCGACTCGCTAAGCTATGTCGGTTACTTTGGTTCTTCTGCGGATCTCCTCATTTCTGATTCGGTCACGGAGAGATACTCCGAGCATTGCCCTATCCATCGCCCGCTGAGTGACTCTGAGCCTTCTTATGAAGCCCGCAGTCAGCGACCAAGTCTCGGATCCGTATGTCATCACTGGCAACACGCACTGTTCAAAGACCTTCGTCTTCAGGCACTGAGGAAATTTAGATGAAAAGGTGTCACGCAGTTTCCCGAACGCTGCCCAACCGAGTTGGATTCGGCAGTTCACCTCTTTATCAAAATTGGACCTAACCGGAAAAAAGAATATGATAAGAAAATTGATGTCAAGTAGCTCTACCTCTATACTATAAGCATACTTTGAGATTTTATAGTTTTAAATACTTGCCCATAAATACTATAGTCTAAGTGGAGTGTCTAGAATGGAGGGTTTGCTAGTGAAATTGGTCATGGAGTCTGCTTTTACAAAGTAAATTTGTGTTTTTTTTCTAGTCAGTCCTTTTTAAGCTCTAGAAAAAGGCATATAATAAGAACACAACCAAAAACAACTACCAGAACTCTTGTGTACTTTATATATACAAAATGCACGATTTATTGAAATAAAACTTACGGAAATCCATATTTAAATCCGTTGCATAGTCGAAAAGAAATGTTCAAACCATAAAGATGTGAAAAACGACTTGAGAGATTAATGTAGATACGTAATATAAGCACAGTTTAGGATTTAATGTATTCGTACACTCTGTTATTAGTGTGGATGCCAAACAATATATTTCCTACCCCCGTTTCAGAGAACATAATGAAAATAACCGAAATACAACACCCCCGCTCATTAGTGGGGACCGTAAAAAATAATAACCGACCGTTGCTCGCTACTACGTAATTAGACATGAAGTTGGATGTATTATCTTCGTGTAATACAGGATAAAGTAATTTATTTTGTTACTATATAATTACTTGAGGTTCTTTGAGACATAGTTGCCCAGTGTAGTACTACCGCCATATTTTAACCTCCCACAAAAAAGAGGGCTGTTATAAGTATAACGCTGATGTCTTTTGGTCTGTGGGGCCTGGGGGCTCAAACGGATGAACCAATTTCGATGCGCTTTTTTTATTTGGACGCTGAGAGACGAATCAGTAGAGCTCAAAATTATGAAAAGAGAAAGCACTCACAGGACAAAGAATCTGTTTTATGTATCTGTAAAATGAATAATGATTTAATTTTTATGAAACAATTATATTTCTTTTTTTTATTTAGCATTGTTAAACTCGTGCAAGCTATGAAATCATAGAAACACTTATCGCGTGTGTCCAGACTGGGGTGCTAGTGTCCCCCCAGGACCCCGCTATTGAGGGCGTGGGAAATAAATCTCTTTTTGTGGGGAATGATCCGGACATGTGACAGAATCGGCGCCGCGCACTCCGCGAATTCCCGTTTTCTGTTGTAAATTCCTTATTATTTACGATTCTAATAGAAAGTCCTGGATTTTGTTTTTTTAAATGACTTTTATTTAGAACTTAGTAGAACTATTTTAATTCTTTATTATTTTTTTAATGTGACTGTAAGCCTTTTTTGTTATTCTAGTAGAAAGACACGGATAATTATTGTTAATACTAGCGGTCGACCGCAATTTTAACTGCGTATCAACCATTTCCGTGGGAATTGATCAGGATACAAATATGAATATTCATATGTTTGGAATTTTCGCAATACGAGGGTTAGTTTTAGAGATGAACTGGAATAAATAAACAAACGGATAGAAGGACTGACAAAAATTTTAAAAATTTATATTTTGATAATATAGATGCTATTATATGTATATGTATTTAGTGAAAAGGTGTTAACCTGCAATACAGACACTTTATTTTATTTATTATATGGATAGATAGCTGTTAGAAGTAAAGCCATCCTTATGATTCTAACATTTTTTTTTAAATATTACTATCACGTATCACGACCTATTATTTCTCCATATATTTATCTTTTAAGTATAACTTATTGTTTGCAATACACTATTTTCCACGTAGACAAAATTGCGACCTAGAGTAGGATAAGAGAAAGTGAAATATCGCAAAATATTTTTTAAAAATATTTAAAAGAATGGCAACAGCAAATAAAATAAAAGGTCCATATTTTAAATGTGTCGCACGTCATGAGGGATTAACGTCAAACAAACCGCGGCAGATTTAAGTGTTCGCCGCACGGGGAGTAATGCAGCGTGTTGTTACGTCTTTACGTCACTAAGGTTATTGAAGTGATAACTTCTTATGAGAGGGTAAACTGCTTCTTTACAGCCCCAGTCTGTTTGGCTTCCTTTACTCACATCGATACGGCAGTGGTCGGCACTCAGGATTCAGCGTTCCAGTACGATGTAGTGTAGTAACCGAAACGGTATCGATTTCATCCTACTCTTAACAAGTGAGCCCGCATCTATCTTAGTCAGAATCATCACTTAGCATCAGATGTGCGTCATTACTAGTTAATATTTGATAGTGCGACTTATCTGACCTACATCATCTTCATTGACTGGATATCCACAACTGGATAGACCTCATGAAGATTTGCAAACACTAAAGTCTTCGGCGGATTACATTCAGCGGCTACTTGATATCATCGGTCTACTTAATTGGGGGCCAACCAATACTGTGTCAACTGGTGCCGCGGTGCGACCCATTAATGATCTTTAAAAAAGGCACTGCCGATCGCCACTTCAGCATTACGATTTGTTTAGCTATATCGATAACTTTGGTTCTATTGAAGACCATCTCATTCTAATTAGATTATGTATATATTTTGAGCATAAACTCATCTAAGTGACGCTGACCTAACGTATATTTCAATACAATTCTCTTGTGCCTTATCCCACGCAGCAGAGGTAGGCGTTGAAGAGAAAGTGTTCAATTCGCAGAACACATGTGCGTGTCAAAATGAATATGATAGATGACATCCCCCCGCCCCGCGCGCCCCTCCCCACAGGACTCGCGGGAAATTGACTACGTGTCGAGCGAGCACAACAAAAATGCCTTTAACCTTGGACTTTTCCTTGCCTTTTGACGTACATCCCATTAATTGGACTGTAGGTTGACAGTTAATTAAATTATTGTTTGTATCATTATCAGCCTATTAACGGCCCGCTACAGGGCCTCTCTCTCCTTATCAGAGGGAATATGGAGTGTAGACCCATCACGCTGCTCCAATGCGGGTTGGTGGGCTTAGGATGATAATGTGGCAATTAGACACAACTGATTATTTTAAATCGGCTAACAGTACTTGGCTACAACATCGAGATGAGCAAGCGACTGCAACAAGCGACCCTCGGGCAGGCAGTTTTCTCGTGAAACCAATGAAACCAATATCTATAGCAATTCAGCGCAGGAATGCTGCCTTTGGCGGATGGGCATCGTACTATGAAGCCAAAATTTAGAGTTATGTTTATAGTTAGTTATTTAATTTTATTATTAGATATAATTGTATATATAATACTTTAATATACTTACTACAAAATATGTATTGTAAATAGATAAGAAAAACTAAACAAAATTCAACTTTCTTCTTTTTGTTTAATGTTCCACATTACAAAGTATCTATTCCTTTCTTAAAACACAGGGTAATTTAACACAAGGCAACAAAATGTCTAGAGACATTACAGTACACATTAGAGTCCCAGCCTTGATTATGTTAAAGCTAATGATGATCGCAGACGATTTTGTGTGAATAATTTATAAGGCTTTTTGCTAGAAAAGTTAATCTTTTAAAATAAAGGCATCATTAAATTTTTGTTCCATAGTTTATTGAAGACATTCCTTTTTTTAAAAGAAAGGTACACACATTTTTTTCTTGATAAAATTATTTTTTTATATATACGTACTTCCACATGCATTTAGTGAAAAGCAGTTAATTTTTAACTTAAAACAGACACTTTTATAAAAAAAACTGTTACCTACTTTGAAATCACAATCAGACGCTTCAATTTCATTTACTTGTATAGATATTTGGATATACTAAGAAATCGTCCACTAACGCATCCTAGAGTTCTCTATTACTATTATTTTGGGTTACTTTGTTCATGTCATCTTCAAGGCAGCACTTAATGATACAATATAAATATACGCAAATTAACGGTTTAATATAATCACTAGCTTCGTTAGATGAAAGAAGGAATATAGATTACATTCTTCAAGATAAACCCCATTTAAATTGTATTAGCAATTTTTAAGAAACATTACTTATATAAAACCTTCTTGCGTCGACCTTCTTAATTAAAGTCTATAAAAATAATTTTGTTACAATAATATAATGAATTAAGTTACCTTGATTCTTAGCATCGGATATTATCAGATCCAATAATATAAAGGAATCCGTAACAAAATGTTTAAAATACTTTAGTATTTTCATCCCAAGATATTTTCACGGCGGCATTTTCTAATAAAAGTAACAGGAATTAATTTTCATATTAAATGTAAATGTAAAAAGCCTCTTATCTTTATAAAAGGATCGGAAAGGGAATGAGAGTGTATGGAGCAATAAAATATTTATGTGTTTTCCGCACATTTACAATTTTCTACCAATTCAATAAGTAATGTCAGATGTGAACGAAATATTTGGTCTCATAAGCCGATATTGTAAACTTAATGCCTCTTCATCATCATCAGCCTGTATCCGTCCACTGCTGGACATAGGCCTTTCCGAGAGCGCGCCACCACACACGATCCTCTGCCTTCCTCATCCAGCCACTTCCCACTACCTTTTTAAGGTCGTCGGACCATCGGGCTGGAGGGCGTCCTACACTGCGCTTAGTAGTACGTGGTCTCCACTCCAGAACACGCCGGCCCCAGCGACCGTCTGTTCTGCGACTTATATGGCCTGCCCACTGCCACTTCAGCTTGCTTATCCTTTGAGCTATGTCCACTACTTTAGTTCTCCTCCGGATTTCCTCGTTATGGATTCTATCCTTTAGAGAATGCCTCTTACCTTCTTCATTTTATTTTATGTACTCGTAGGTCTAATGGTTAGCAGGTTATGTGGCCTCGAAAGTCCTGGGCTCGAATCCAGGGTCGTCGTGTAGAATAATTCTGAGTTTTTCTTTGTGTTAAGAAATTTTCAGTAAATAAAACCTTAAGGAATATGGAGCGTTCCTACTAAGCCGTAGGCAGGTTGATGGATTTATGGTAATAATATTTAATTATTAATTATTAATGATCACTATCAAATGTCGATGATAATTAGCAAGATTGACGACTTCACGTGCTCTCCGAGGCACGTGAGTACAACAGCACCGACTATCCGACTCCGGGGGTTAAAATTTACTCAAGATTTCTTAGTAGATAGAAGAAATTCCACAACCTAACCCAGGATCAAAATCTAGGACCTCGTGGTCAAGTCGTAGAATAACAACTAAACCATCCAGTTGTCTTCTTCTAAGAAGACTTCACTGACTTCCAAAAGTATGTTAGTAGGTACTATTTTAAATAACGTTATAATTTTTTTTGAAGATAAAATTGTATAATCGTAAAAAATCTCGTCTCTCCCTATTGTATAAAATCACCACGTCAATGTGATGCCTCCCTAATATTTAAGACCTTTTAGAAAGAAAGAAAAAAGAAAAAACCATTATTAACATTTAAGTGTTACAGAAATTCCTTGGGTAATGTAGTGATTGATACTTATAACACTGGAAGAACCACTGCTGTTGGTTACTATGTGGATTCGATAACAGATCCTGAGCCAAATCATAGGTGGATCGAGGACTAATTCTGAGTTTTTCTTTGTTCTTAAAAACTGGAGTCAGGAAGTTGGTGGTGTTATACTCCCGTGCTTCGCAGAGCAATTTAAGCCGTGGGTTCCGGTCACTTATATCAACATTTGATAGTTATAGTTTAAAAAAAATTAGACATTATCAAACTAAGTCTGCTCACCCGCATTGGAGCAGCGTGCTGAGTCTACACGCAATCCCCTCTACAATAAAGAGGAAGGCATTGTCCTGCAGTGAGCTTTTAATTGGCTGATAATGATGATAACACATCTATTCAAGTAACATGCCTGTAATCTTAAACAGAAAGGGTGTGCGACTCAGTATTATGCCGCACATTATGTCAGAAAAAATACACGGTGCTGATTTGCGCACTGTATCATGATTCAAGTCTTCAATCAGGAGATCATTCAAAACGTAACAAAATATAAAAATGCCGGCCAAAGAAAGAAAAGTAGTTATTTGGATTGAGGGTATTATTTTGAAAATTTTTTACTATCACAGCAATGCTGTAAAACCTTTACTTTCGTTGATATTTAAGTTTAAAGTGCAGAATTTTTCCGAGAATTTTGTTTTCAAACATATTGTAGTCGTTGTTAAAAACATTTTTTGCTAAGACAGTAATGCTGTGAAACCATTATTTTCGCTGATATTGAACTTTAAACGCTAAGCGAGAAATTTGTTTTTAAATAGATAGATTTTGTTATTCTAAACATTTTTGGTTACGACAGCAATGCTGTGAAACCTTTACTTTCACTGATATTAAAGTTTGAAAATGCAAAGACTTATTTTTAAATGGATAGATTTTGATAATGTAAACATTTTTTACTTATACAGCAATGCTGTGAAACCTTTGCTTTCATTGATATTGAACTTTAAACGGTAAACGAGAATTTTGTTTGAAAAATTCTGCACCTTTAAAGTTTAATATTTCACAGCACACACACACAGAAAGGTTTCACAGCATTAAAATAATATCTTCAATCCAAATAACTACTTTTTTTCTTTGGCCGGCACTTTGACATTTTGGTATTTTTCGTATGGGCCGTGAATGATGTCCTTTATTTGATATAAGATAATTGTTTATAATAATGACAACAACATTTGTTTCCAATCTTTTCTCCTCGTATCTTTAGATTAGGTTAGCTATGAAATCATCATATATGAATAATGTATTACCAGTACATTTCCAAGAAAATATAATCTTATGTATCTGTCGTATTTAAGATTCAAATCAGGTAAAGTTACGTATCAGATAAAACTAATAATTCAGCGAATATGATCAGAATTACTTCATAATTGTTATCATACAGAAGCAAAGCTGATGGATCGTATCTATAATACTGATTATCCGATATAAATCGGCTCAACCACATTTATTCCTAATAAACACTCGATTAGGTCATCACATAGTTTTAGAGACAGTGGATTTTTATGGATGTGTAATTGTAACTGAAAATTGCATAAAATTCATGCCCAAGATGTTTTTAGTCGTCGCTCGCGTGGAAAGCTGTAACCTTAGTTTTGCTGTTTATTGCTTTGTAGATGATGGATTAGGTTACCTATATGCTCATTAGTCAGGTAGGTCATTCATTCCGTTAACTATAATTATAAAGCAATATGACATTTTAATTTTTCATTTCAAGATATAACTAGACGTATCGCTATTCTTATCCAAAATATTAATTATAGTCCAGTCATTTTAGTTATTTTACATAACCCCATTCTGCGGAAAAATTCCTAGTGAGATTTTTGTATATACCTTTATTACGGCATTGTAATGAAGATGTGAAAAATCGACATTGATATCGTGCTGGCTAAAAAGTTGTCTGTGTAAGTAGTAGTTACTAACAACACACTTACAAACATGAATAAAAAGCAATAAGGTGTACGCCTTGGTATACAAACCGTATGTGAGTGCATTCTAGTCTCTACTCCGAAAACAGTTAATTCTACAGAAAAATACAAGAGACATTTTTTTAGACAATTTCACGACAAACAATTTTTAAAATGACCTTTATTGACTAGATCGCGAGATATTTGCGAAAAACTGATTTTCGTGACCTTTTGACCTTTATAACTTTTTCGTCTTACGGATATCAATGTCGATTTTTCACATTTTCATTACAATGCCCTAATAAAGGTGTATACAAAATTTCAGCTCACTAGGAATTTTTCCGCAGATAAGACCTAAAATGACTGGACTATTATTACAGAACGTCATATGTTATCAAGTCATAATAACTTGTCAAGTACAGTAATTATTTTGAAATTAATTAATCAATGACTAAATCACCTTAAACATTTTACCAGTAGCTCTTAAACCGTTAATTAACATATAAATACTGAAATCGAAACAAAATCATCAATTACAATCATCAGGACAGTTCACTGCACTGGAAAGTAACAATTAATTAACAATCATGTACAAATACGCAATATTGTTGCTCGTCTTCTGCAGCGTTGCCTTCGCAAGAAGATGCATAACGGAGAATTTCGAACAAGGTTTCGGAGAAATGAGCAACAAGACCGATGCATTTTGCTCAGACCAGTACATGTTTAGTATCGTGAACTATACCACCGTAAACATGGTTAGCCCACATCCACAAAGTACTCGCTTTGCCACGTTGAAGTCTGACTTCACGTGCATGCGAACACCCAGTTTTTGGGTGTCAAATGGGGGCGTTTTAGAAGTGACTGGATTCTTAAATGCAACGTCACTGACTGACATAATATGGGTTGAAGTGAGGCAGAACTTCTTTGGAGGATGCGACTTCCTTGTTGGCTTGGGAGGTTTCCGACCTAGTCTGAACCCAACTTGGCAGACTATAAGAATTCCCATTGAACATGAAAATATTGTGTTCAGAGGCTACGTGAGTATACTTTTTATGACAACTTAGCAATTTAAACCAATTTTATTTTCATAGTTTATATTGCAAATAAACCAATTTTATTATTTAAAAAACAAAGGGCAAAACATCCTCTTATAATTGTAAACTTAAATTAGTCGTTGGAAACTGTAGTCCCTTACATTGATATACAAAATTAACAACGTCGTTTTGTCTGAGATTTCGCAATTCTCTTTATGTTTAAACAACACCCGTAATCTTCTTCTTCGTCGTGTCTTCATTACTCAAGGTCGTGTCCACACTGCAGTGTCCTTGTTACGGTGTTCACAATCACCTTCCACTCAGTCCGGTTCTCTGCTCTTCTGACGGCTGTTGTAAGGGGAAGACCCGTGAGCGACTTCAATTGGTCTGACCAGCGGCTAGGTGATCGGTCGCGTGGTCGTTTTCCTTCCACCTTGCCTACCACTATTAGTTTATCTAGGTTGTCAGGAGGGCGGCGGGCAATGTGACCAAAATAATCAAATAATACACCCGCAATAATCCAATAAAATATAATAGTAGTCTTTCCGGGCTTTTAATAGCAATTTATCTCTATCTAATAATAAACAAAGATTTCCGCCTTTCCCTTTCTGCACGTTTATCAAGACACCCGACAACACACCAATCCAGCAAGTTCGACGAGACACTTTCTCAGTAGTATATATTTACACTGGACGCTCAAAATTACTTTTCCATACTTTATTTATTTCTTATTAAAAATTTTATTAACTCAAAATATATTTAACGTAAAGAAATTTAACTCCTGCTGTCTGTACATTTGTTTTTAAGCTTATTGAATATAAATAACGATTGAGATTCCAATAGACACAACGATTCAAGAAGAAAATTTGTTGTTCTTTAAATAAATGCAGGGTCTCCATTGAAACGAAGTTGTAGACTTTAGCTAGTTTTTGGGTACACCTAATAAAGATTAATATTATTGTTACAGATTGTTATATGGGGTCGGGTTGCATCTAACTCACTGGCTATAATTGACTCATTCCGTTACATCTCACGATCTACTGACGAGTCGGAATGTTTAGCTTATAACTAAATACTACTACTAGCGACGAACTACTGCTGTTACTACGAGTGACTAAATGGAAAACCACTGGATCTGTCTTCATTCAAGCTCTCATTACTGTAAAAAATGTTGAATTAATGCAATAAAAAATGTAATTTTAAATTTTGTGTTATCATTTTATGATAGCTCTAAATTCGGGAGTCAAAGCTTGTGAAACTGAAAACTGCGTGTGTGTTAAACTGGAGGACCGGCCTTCATAGCGTAGTGGTAAATGGGACGGAGGTCCTGGGTATGATTTTCTAAATTGGTCCAGGTCTGGCTCGCGGAAAAACTTCCATCTTCCATCATCACATCATCAAGTGTGATTGTAGTCAAGGTCTAACTTGTAATGAAAAAAAATAATATTAATCGTGATTACTCAACGATTATTTGGTAAACAGGTTTTAACACGCTTTCTCCTGTATCTCATTATTTAACGATGTTAGCTGTGCTATCCTTTGACATGCACAAGCGCCTCTGACATCTATAACTATAAATTAAAAATTTAAAAACCCCCGACCCAAGTTAGAAACATGAAGAATCATCAAGACAAATTAATGGCCCAAACTCGTTACATTGCCAGCACGTCCCTACCTTCGAGCCTTATCATCAGACCAGCTCAGTGGTTCCAGAAGACATTAGTGTTTCCAATGTCAGATCACACACATGATTTCAAGCAAACTGAGCGTGTAACATTTCTATCACACCTAACAAACGACCTGATGACTTTGAAGACCTGAACCGATTTCCACCAAACATAGCTAAAAACACTCTCAACAGATATACCTTTCAAAAAAAAAACCGCATTAAAATCGGATCATCCGTTTGGGAGTTACAATGCCACAGACAGACACATACACATACATTTACACAGACACGTAAAACTTATTTTTCGTCGTCGTTTTTGCGGGGTTAAAAATAGAATCATAAGCATAATCATAAATGGCCTACCGCATTGCCAAACCTCCCTCCTTTCTCAACTCCTAGCTTAGAATTTTAACTGAAAGTGTCTTATTGAAAAGAAAATCTCAGTATTATTTCATAGCTCGAACTACAATTCGAAACCAGGATCTCAAGACACGAAGCCACATAGCTAAAAAAACAAAAATATAACTTACTATACCTTATTGGAACCGAGCCATACAATACAATGTGACGCACACTTTAAAATGTGCCTCAAATTATTATAATTAATTTGACTAATGTATGAAACATGGCACGAGGTGTTTAGTAAGAAACGGTGAATGCATTAATTTTGGTGGAAAGGCGCGTATTATAAGGTAGAATAAAGCTAAGCCTTTGAAGTGAATGAGCGAGTGATTTTAATTGGAAAATTTTCATATTTCTAACTCAGAGGTGTGTACCTACTTCATATTCATAATGTGTTATTTTGTGGTTTAATTACATTTGTCGCAGGATTTATATTTATTACGGTCTTAATATTTAGCACTTCAAATTACAATTTGTGGATAATTTAGGTGTTAGGTGACAAAAAAGGATTAAATATATAGTCGAGCCACATGGGTAAATGCAGGCATATGGTCATCAGGTGGACCATCTACTTGGTCTGTCAATTACTATAAATTTTTTTGAATAAAAAAATAGAATCGACTCAAAACGCACTAAAAAGTTGGTGCCAGCCGAAGCATTTTTCCATCTTACAACAAAATTAAAAGGACATAACGATAACAACAAAAAATTAACAAAAGAACACAGGTAATTTGTAATTCTAACGACTGTAGCGCTGGTAATATTTTCTTTTATATTACACTTGAAAATAGGTAATAATTCAACAACATCGACACAACATTTACAGCGCGCGCCGTTTCCATGCCCGCGCTCGCTAGTACATAAATAATTCGTATCTCTACCGTAATTACTGTGAAGTGGCTATTGAAAATGTTATTTTCATACTAGTAAACGCTCGCGACTTCATCCGTGTGTATAATGGATTTATTTATTGACTACAAGGAAGGCGGCTAGCTTGTTAGTAGTAGAAGGAAATCCACACCCTTAATGTTTGTAAACGATATCTCTGGCTGGCTCGACCAAAGATTAACACTTGTCAGACCTGGATAAATTCTCAATTGGCCCAGCTGGGAATCAAAGAGAAGACCTTCGTCTTATAAATTCACCGAGCATTCCGTTACTCCACGGAGACGAACAACATTTATACCTCACACGCTAATGTCTCCGAATAGTGAATATTTAATTTATTTAAGTACCTCTTTATGCGAAACTCCGTCTAGCTGTATGGCTACGAAACTAAGATCTGAGAAAAACCTTCTACGAATGTTACATGAAAGTAAACTATCCTCATCAAAAATGTAAAGGATATTGAAGAGGGTCAATTTTGTCGTGCGCCCGCAAACCTAGACTGCAGCAGCTTGGTGGGTCTCCGCTCTATATAACCTCCGAGAGGGAGGCCTGGCCCTGTCGTAAGCCGTTAAAGGGATAATAATGATAAATCAATTTTGTAAACTCAGTCAATCTTCCGACTTATTCACTATACATAATAATCTTCTGCGAAATAACTCCGTCTATTACCTAACTAATTTTCTTTGATAGAAATTCCGATATTAATAAAATAAGGCCTAAATATTGTTCATAGATTCGTCCATCTTTTTACATTATAACAAAATAAACAAAACCGTTTACATAACATAATACCTATTCGTAGAAATATCTCCAATTCACTCTGAAATTTCAACATTAAATATTAAAAAAAGTTTTAATAAAAAATAGAACCGACTCAAAACGCACTAAAAAGTAAAAAGTAACTGTGTCATTTAGTTGCTTTAATTTACTTAAGTATATATGAAGTCGGTGCCAGCAAGTTTAAGGAACATTTATTTAACATAGTAAAGCAGTTTTTGGGTTCTAGTTAATGTTCTTAAAGTATAAACCTTGGCTGGCACCGACTTCTAGATATGCTTAAGTAAATTAAAGCAACTAAATGTCACAGTTATTTTTTACTTTTTAGTGGGTTTTGAGTCGGTTCTAATTTTTGTTAAAAAATTTTATTTCTTACTTTTTAGTGATTTATCGCCACGTAACGTACTCGTACTATACTGTAATAGTATATTATACGGCACTTGTTGCCAAAAAGCTTCCGATACTCACACTAAAGCCGAAATCGCTGCTAGTGTGCCTATAAAATTTGAAGAGTTCTTTCAATTTTCCCAGGATATCATCATCAGATCCTAACATCATGACAATGGGACCACCTAAAAAAAAATAATTATCAAAATCGGACAACTCTATAAGGAAGTGTGCCAAAATATACTGTTATAATAAAAAAAGAATTATCAAAATCAGACAACTCTGTAAAAAGTTATGCGTGGTCATACATAAAAAAAAAAACAAAATATTTTATTAAAAAAAAAGGCAAGACACAAATACCTCCAGGTTGCACAAAATACCGCATTCTTAAGATAAAGCCACAAACAGAATGTTCTTCAAGGAAAATGCAAGGAAGTTTCTTCCCACCTTATATTTACTTTGAACATAGTTCTTCTTGTTATAGAAACAAGAGCTAATATTGCTTATAAAAAGTGTACGTAAATGTTTGTAAGTGGCTGTAGCAGCGACGTAGCTCTTAAGCAGTATTAAAAGGGGTCCATCTAATATATTCATACAGCGTTTCAGTAGCATCTTCGAAATAGATTTGTTTGTTATTGAAAATTTTTGAATAAACATAAATAACGAAGTGGAATATTGTACTATTTTTTTTATCCAAAAGCAAAAATAACATAAAGCACGAGACTTAAGAAACTCATGAATTTGTAAACCACTACCATAGCCTTTTCATTACACTCATTTTTATTCACTACAAGTTAACTCTTAACTACAACTTACTGATGATCTATGAATCTAAAATGAAAGCGGGCTAACTAATCAGCAGTAGGATGAAATTACCCCTTTTAATTTTTACCGACATCGTACCGGAACGCCACATCGCTTGTTAACGAGCCATAGCTAAAGATTTCTCACCTGCCAGAGCTGACCGATTACCTATGAAAATTTCAATCATCCCAGCCGGGAAACGAACCACTGACCTCAGTCTGTAAATTCACCGCACCTACCATGCCAACCTGACGCCATGGAGGCCAAAAAAAACAATCTCCTAATAAAAGAAGGGAATTTGGAGTTCATAAGTTCATGTGCATTTCTAAGTGTAAGTATCGCCACAAATTTTATATTACCCATTAAAGTAAAATAGACAATTATTTTATAGCCCTGTCCAGGAATAAAAAATAAGACTTTATGACTCATATCGTAACGTGGACTGTTCGAAGGTCAATTCAAAAGAAGGTTCAGTGGCTAAGAAACTTGAAATAAAAAAAAGATGTGTGGCACTCAGAGACTGCCGCGGTAAAGCTATTGCATAGCATTTTTATCAACTTATGTTTACCTACCGACGTCATCGGGAGCGTGGCCTAGCGGTAAGGCGCTCTAAGTGCTCGGATTGCCAGAGAGACGCAGGTTCGAATCCTGTCGGTTCCGCATTTTTTTTTTAAGCGTGATATTGCAAAAAGCACTTAGAGCGCCTTACCGCTAGGCCACGTTCTCCGATGACGTCGTTGTCGAAATTGTGCTTTTGATATTATGTTTTTGATACTCAGTGGGTGTTAGGTGTTTTCGTTACGGAATTTCTGTATTCGGTCTCCACGCTCAAGGCCCGCGATAAAAGCTATACAATAGCATAAAAATTTAAATGATTGTTTAAATAATATAAAGCCCTATATTTAATACCATGTCCAAGACTCGAATACAAAACCTTAATATAATCCATAGCCACATAATCAATGGGCCAACAAGCAGTCCCAGTGGTTACAACCTTAAATAGAATTTTCAAAACATTACGTACAATCCTCAAGAGTAATTTCAACGTAATTTAGATGAGTTTAAGCCATACCGTTCCGTTCGGGGCCAGTTTCTTCGAGGCTGTCGCGAAACGTTAGATAAGGGTTCCCGCTACGGAGTTAATTTGAATTAAATTTAGCGGCTTTATGAGCTTTGGCTGGTAGATTACGTGAATACGCTTCTTGTAGATTTTAATTTCCGATATAACGTTGTGAGAGAGGATAATGAAGTGATATAACATTAGCTGGTTTTGAAGTTGATGCGCTGTGGTTGACGACTTTTGTTCTGTACGAGATAATAGATAACAGAGAGATAGTTAAATCAATTGTTTTTCTATTGGTATTTAAAACACTTGAAGAAAATCATAGATAAAAAATGAATAGAGTAACCTCGTGTACTCAGGGGTTGAGAGTGGAGTGAATTTGGTCTGACCAATGCATCCAATTCTTGACCAATAACTGCCTCGTTGGTCTAGTGGTTATGGCCTATGTGACTTCGATTACAAGGTGCTGGCTTCCTATCTTAGGTCGGGTCACGCCATAATTCTAATTTTTTTCATTCTTCTGTGAAATTTTCAGTTCAATCCAAGTTGGAAGTGTACCAACACCAACTTCCCGACTCCTGGTCTGGTTCGAACTTGGTGGTGGTATACCCCCGTGCCTTCAGCACATTAAGCCGTCGGTCCCGGTCACTATCATCAACATAATATGATGAAAATCGGTCCAAGATGGTCGTCGCCACAAAACGCATTCCATATTTTACACAAATCTTTCAATACGCGTACCTTCAATAGACTATGATAAATTTGAAGTTAAAGACAGTCACCATCACAAAAAGACGATTCACATTACGTCAAGGGTTTTTAATTAATATTTAACTAGAACTGATCAAAGTCAATTAAAGCCACTTCTATGAACAGTAAACTTAATGACTCCCCCACAAAATCAGTTTGATGACATACAAATCTCATCTCAGATCCCTCAGCTTCAGTTACAAAGTCGACACCCGATAAAAACTAACCATTCGCAATTAAACTTGCAAAGTACCCACTTATTTGGGGAACCGCCTCTTAACCTTATCTGAAATGGGAAAGGATTCATAGCGAAATTGAAAAAGATTTCTCCGCTGCTTCAAGTGAATAGCATTGAAGTTGTTAAATAACTGAAGTCTGATAAAGTTATGTTATTGAATTTTCGTTAGGTATTAAATTTTTAATATCGGAACATTGGGCTTAACTGATTTTCTCTTTGGGCCAATCCACTGTACTAACTTAATCCAGTGATTAGTTTATGTGCCTTGGGATCACGAAGTTCTGTGTTCGTGTCCCATGTGGAATATTAAAGTTTCTTTATTCCGGGATATTCTTGGTAAAAATTTGCAGCCCGATATAAATATATTGGTAATATTACACCCCCGTGCTGTGTGTCAGGGCAGGTTAAACCGTCGGTCCCGGTTAGTGTGTTTAATCTACGAGTAGTAGTAAGTTACAACAGGTAAACATTGCTACTCTACGCCCGCTATGCTGCATTGGAGTAACGTGGTAAATTTCAGCTTTCAATCTCCTCTCCTGAGTAGTGGATCTGAGCTTTCAAAAGTAACTTGCTTTCACTCTACACTCTGAACTAATTTAAATGAAATTTGGTACACAGTAAGTCTAGAGCCTGAAAAAGGACATAGGCTACTTTTAATTGCGATTGAAAGCTTAAGACCTATTTCTTAGGCAGTTGATTAGATATTAATAACTATGACATTCAAAGCTTAGAAAAATTAGGCTGCCGTAATAACTAATCCCACGCGGACGAAGTCACAGGCAAAAGCTAGTTTCCTATAATGAGGGCGGCCTTTCCTTATCTACAGTGGCTGTGACCGTTAAAATATGTTTCTACTAAGCAAACAGAGCGCATACTTGGAGTCCATCTCACAAGTCACCACACAAGTTGAGTGTGGAATTTTTAATCGTAGGCAATATAGGTTGCGTAGCTTTACAATAATAAGCTCGTAACCTTCGATCAACATTTAACGAAGCATCTTGTCTACGCCGTAGACAATACGTAGACCTTACGTAGCCTATTAAAAGACGTTCGAGTAGAATATAATAATATACTATACCTTTTGATCTAATAATGTAGTAAGTTATAACTCCAAGTTAACGGAAGAGTGAATATTATCAAAGCGACGCTTATTAATTAGATCGTTAACTTGTAATTATTATTGTCCACAAACAGTGCTTTGTGAATTCATTATGTTATGAAGTGATTTGCTTGAGTGAGCTTGATTTTGTCACTAAGCTGTTGCTCGTTAAAATTAGCTAATTTTATGGTTGAATGCATAAAATGCCAATCCACATTGGAGCAGCGTGGTGGGTCTATGCTCTGTATCCCTACTCCTATAAGGAGGGAGGGCTTGTCCTGTAGTGAGCTGTTAATAAGCTGATAATAATGATGATGAGATCTCTATCCTTATATGTGAGAGGATGTTTAGTGTAAACTAAACGTGTATATTCGTAAAGTACTTCTGACAACCTCCGTAGCACAGCGACATGCACCACATTGTAAATATATTTTGAAAAAAAGAAAAATATTTATTTAGGAAAAACAGCACTAATACAAATAAAATACAACAAAATGCAGGATGTGAAAGTGATGTGATCCCAACTAGGTCCTCACTCAGCATTATGCAGTGCTGTTCAGGACACCGCGCTGGTCTTCCGTGAAGCCCGTCAGATGAGGTGACGCCTGGACATTATAATGATATATAAATACATCATAAAATATAAATGAGTTAGATTATGTTAAAATTATATAAATATATTTTTTCTGAAATTACAAGAAGTGTTCTCTTAGTTTTTTTTTTAAAGGGGCCTTAGATAAATTTAATTTTGTAAATCCATCGCGCTTACTACGCCACGGAGCCCGTCAAACATGACATGCCAAAGATGATTGGAGGCCGTTGCTTGGAGCTTTATCATTGACACGAGAACAAAAACAAAATAGTAATTGAAAATACTAATCATTGAAACTATGTGTCATTGAAAGATTTTTTGAAAAGAGCAACTTTAGAGTTTCAGTGATTTATCGCCACGTAACGTACTCGTACTATACGCTCGTATGTCAAAGTATATTATACGGCACATGTAGCCAAAAAGCTTCCGATACTCACACTAAAACCGAAATCGCTGCAAGTGTGCCTAAAAAATTTGGAGAGTTCCTTCTATTTTCCCAGGATATCATCATCAGATCCTAACATGATAACAATGGGGACAATCTTTTTAATAAAAAAAGAATTATCAAAATCGGACAACTCTGTAAAAAGTAATGCTGGTCATACATAAAAATATATATATATATACGTGTCGAATTGAGAACCTCCTCCGTTTATTTTTTCGTCGGTTAAAAATATTTTGACAAGGACATAAATACATACCTTGTCAGATGTGCCCCAAGATTAAGACGATATCCGAGGATAATCCGGTTAACTATTATATTCCTCTGAAAAATATTACACGCATGTGAACTAGTAACATCTCACTAACCGTTTAACAATGGAAAACGTTCCTGCGGGTACAAAACGGTGTCCATTGTTACCCGGTTGAGGGGCCACAGTGAATAGTTTATCATACCTAGTTTACCCACAAAATGTGATATTCATTACGTCGAGGGGCTTTATGTGGGGTATATAGAACTACGGCACGTGTCGCTGGAAATTGTTTAACGTTCTGTGGAATGGGTTAAGTTATGGACACAAAATGGGAACTGAATTTTGTAATTACCGAATTTGTAATTGACGATTGATATTTTTGAAATATTATAATATGTGTTGGTTACCTGTGAATGTCTATTCCATCATCATCATTACTGTCAGCCTATTAACGGCCCACTACAGGGCCAGGCCTCCCTCCTTATAGGAGAGGGGATATGGAGCGTAGACTACTCCAATGCGGGTTGGCGGGCTTAGGGTAATAATGTTTCATTTATTAACGATCAATATCAGATGTTGACGACAGTGCTCTCCTAGGCACGGGGGTGTAACACCACCAACTTCCCGACTCCGGGCTTGGAATGTATAATTCATAATTATTCCGTGACCCGACCCAGGATTCGAACCCAGGACCTCGTCATCGAAGCCAGATAGGCTAACCACTAGACCGGCGAAGCAGTCCAGAGTGTATTTTGTAATATTGATACTATATGCATATGAATACAATGTTGTCTGTCTGTCTGTTTGTTCCGGCTAATCTCTGAAACTACCAGTCGCATTGTAAAAGTTCTTTTTGTATATAATAGCCAGTCGACCAGTGAAATTGAAACCTAGCAATGCTAACCTAGAAATGCACAAATAAATATGGTAGTATTTCCCCAAATTAGTTCTGTTACACGGACCTTTACTACTACAAATGTTTTTTTTTATCGACTACAAGTTAGCCCTTGAATGCTATCACACCTGATGTTCAGTGATGATGCAATCTAAGATGGAAGCGGGCTAATTTGTTAGGAGTAGGATGAAATCCACACCCCTTTCGGTTTCTACACGACATCGTATCGGAACGCTAAATCGCTTGGCGGTACGTCTTTGTCAGTAGAGTGGTAACTAGCCACGGCGAAAGCCTCCCACCAGCCAGACCAAAACAAATTAAGAAAAATCTCAATTTTCCCCGCCGGGAATCGAACCCAGGACCTCCGTCTTATAAATCCACCGCGCATACGCCACGGAGGTCGTCAAAGTGTGTGTTAGAATAAGTCAGCTATCTTAACACATACACACATTTCTAGTATAGTCGTTCAGTTAAACGTCACCCACATTCACAAGCTTAACCCGCAAGAGACGTATAATATCTTGAAGAGGATAGGGTCCCTATTGTTTGACTCTACGCTCTTTGTTCAACTCTTAAGGAGCAGGATGAATAGCATTTATTATATTATAGTTTGTCATTGGTATACAAATGCGAAAGATGCACACGTAATTATAAGATCAGTAGAGTGAGTGCGTGAATCGCTTGGCGGCACCTACGTCTTTGTCGATAGCGTGGTAACTAGACACGGCAACTCCCACCAGCCAGCCTCTTTCGTATGAAGCCGTGATGTACACACTTTAAATAGGTTAATAAGAATGAAGAGGATCATCATCATCATCATCATCATCATTGTCCCACTACTGGGTCAGGCCTCCCTCCTTATGGAGGAGATGAAGGAGGATATAATGATACATCTCGGGTTTTGCATATCATTATAGTTTTACCAAAACGTGTCATTCATTACCCGCACGTATCCGGGTCGCGTCTTAAATTCCGCTGTAAATTATTTAGTGGCGAGGTGAAGTAGCGCGTGGTATGGAAGGAAAATCTCATATCTTTTGTACAATTAGAATGGCATTTAAATTTGGAATGTTACAAATTGGAATATTGTAACATTTGACTGTATACTAACTGGTGTCAGTTATGTTACATTACACATTTGTGCACTTAGTTTTTAACACAAAATCAGTACTTTTTAATGAAATATAATTAAAATCCTTAGCCCGGCAAAAACATAATACCAAAATCTTCGTGTGCATGCAAAATTTTTATGATATGGTAAGAAAACTGAACGTTTAGAAGCGTTCGAAATGTGGGCGTTTAGACGCATACTGGCCATCAGCTGGACTGATAAAGTGACGAATGTCGAAGTTCTGCGCCGCGTGAATCAGAAGCGTGAACTTTTACAGACCGTCAAAATGAGAAAAGTTGCGTATCTGGGGCATGTGCTACGACACGAGAGATACGAGCTCCTACAACTCATTTTGTTGGGAAAAGTTGCCGGTAGAAGAAGCGTTGGTCGCAGAAAGAAGTCTTGGCTGAGAAATATCAGAGAGTGAACCGAAATCGCGAGTGCCGCACAGTTATTTCGCCTCGCGAAAAATAGAGAGGAATTTGCGAAACTGAATGCCAACCTTCACTAGTCGGAGAGGCACTCAAAGAAGAAGAGAAGAAGATGAAACTGAAAATATGTACTTGAATAAACCCCATTTATATAAGAACAAATACTTATACATTCACTCATTTTCAACACGGTTAAAAATAATCTCAATAAACTTAAGCCATACACATGCTTTTCATTTGATATTTCCCGTGCGAGGAAGTCGGACGGGAGACAACTTGCGCGTCACTGGCACGGTATGCAACCTTTCTAGAAACTGGCATACCAGACACAAGCTTGTTTATCACGCGATTACAGTGTGCTAGTACTGGACATGCTAGCTTACCATCACCTAGCATACCATTCACTGACATCTATATCATGGGGTATAATTTCCAAAAAATATTCTCACAAACTAACCACTAAACCACACTCTACTACTTACCAACTCTCACTTACACAGCTCGAGTAGGTACTCACTAAATTTCCACACTCTGGTAAGTACGTACCTACTTGTTCAATGTTCTGAAGAAAGCCTTAACTTCTGGCGCCGAAGTTAGGAACAGTACCTAAAATTAGAATGCATGTGCCTCAGAAACTTGCGCCTCATAAGTGTAGGTACTATGTGGAGTGGAATTTGCTGTAAACCAACTTGAATTTAATTACTACTATTTGTTTTAGTTGCAGGGTGGTTTGTAACAAAGCTTGTTCTGGGCAGTATCATTGTCATTTTTTTCGTATTTTATATTAGCTCTTTATTACAACCACGCTTGATGTTTCATTCAGTTTTAGATCTGCCATTGCATAAGTTCAAGCAACGTATTAAAATTCACTTACTAAGTCAAGGTTATTATACTATAGATGCATTTTTAAATGACAAAGAGGTTGGGAGGCAATTGGATCAGCTTTCAACTTCACACAAGTAGTAGAATAAATAATTTTATGTAACAATACAGTCAATATTGTAAAAATCAATGATTTTAAAAGAGCAACTGTTGAGTTTCTTGCCGGCTCTTCTCAACAGGACCTGCCTTCCGAGCCGGTGGTAGAGTCACTACAAATAGTCTAATTTGACGTTACAAAAGTGCTTTTAATTGGCCTACTTGAAATAAATGATTTTGAATTTTAAATTTTTTTGAAATTTTGATGGTAAGTGATGATGCAATATAAAATGGAAGCGGGCTAACTTGAAAGCACCCACACCCATTTCGGGTTTTACTTGACATCGTACCGGAAAGCTAAATCGCTTGACGGCACGCATTCGTCTCAACGGCAATATCACTTTCATCGACTTGTCGCTCGCCATGAATTTTTAAATAGAAAATCATACAAACTAGTAGCGTTTCTGCAACACATCGTCTGCAAATGTCGTCAGCGGTCGGCTACGAACTTTAGCATAGAAAGTCTCGTAAATTATATTTTTCAGTAGATCCACAAATTGAACTTTACCAGAATGATAATAAGATTCAAATTACACATTACATCAAAGAAATCAATGCTTTTCAAGCTCTAATCTCTTTGACGGGACCCTCAGAGACATGTCAGAATCAAACGTAAGGGATGTTTATCTCACACGGTCCGATATCGTGCGATACGTCAGCCATTGTTCCACCCGCAGCTTGCACAATAGTTAATACAGTTCTTCGGTACCCAATGTTGTAAGATAGTGAATTTCATACGGGTTGCAAGATACCTACAAGTATCTAGAGGACATTCGCGACTTCATCTACAATCTCCAAATCAAATAAAATATTCGTTTATTTCATGTTGGCTAAGATTACAAGCACTTTTTAACCGACGAAAGAAAACGCTCAATTCGACACGTATATTTTTTATGTATGACCACCCATAAGTTTTTACAGAGTTGTCCGATTTTGATAGTTCTTTTTTATTAGAAAGGGCACGCTTCTAAGGTGGTGTCATCATGTTAGGATCTGATGATGATATCCTGGGAAAATTTAAGGAACTCTTCAAATTTTTTAGGCACACTTGCAGTGATTTTGGTTTTTGTGTAAGTATCGGTAGCTTTTGACTACAAGTGCCGTATAATATACTATGACAGTATAGTACAAGTAAGTTACGTGTCGATAAATCACTGAAAAGTAAGAAATAAAAGTTTTTAACAAAAAATAGAACCGACTCAAAACGCACTAAAAAGTAAAAAATAACTGTGTCATTTAGTTGCTTTAATTTACTCAAGCATGTCTAGGAGTCGGAGCCAGCCAAGGTTTCTACTTTAAGGATATTACCTAAAACCCACAAACTGCTTTACTACGTTAAATAAATGTTCCTTAAACTTGCTGGCACCGACTTCATAGATATGCTTAAGTAAATTAAAGCAACTAAATGCCACAGTTATTTTTTACTTTTTAGTGCATTTTGAGTCGCTTCTATTTTTTTATAAAAAAATTTACTAACTACAGGACACCCGTGAAAACCAGTGTATTGAAAACTACCAATAATATTTTCTAAACAAATAAAAAAGATTTGTTACCAATAAAATTTGTATCCTGATTCTTGATATTTCCACATAAAAGTGAACTACGCAGTCGAAACTACGGGCACTAGTCTTAAATAAAAATTGTACAAGTATATGTTCCGACGACCTCCGTGGCGCAGTGGTATGCGCGGTGGATTTATAAGACGGAGGTCCTGGGTTCGATTCCCGGCGTGGCAGATTGAGATTCTTTTGCCGTGGCTAGTTACCACCCTACCGACAAAGACGTATCGCCAAGCGATTTAGCGTTCAGGTACGATGTCGTGTTGAAACCGAAAGTGGTGTGGATTTTCGTCCCACTCCTAACAAGTTAATCCGCTTCCATCTTAGACTGCATCATCACTTAACAACAGTCAAGGGCAAACTTGTAGTTGATAAAAAAAATGTGACCATATTTTTAGAGGATAGAATCTTTTTTTTTAAATCGGTTCTATAGTTAAAACTTAATAAAGTAACAAACATATTCACATACTTTTGCTTTAGTAAAACAATCTAGTACGCTATCACGGCTAATAAAATTCAATCTTACACAAGCCTTCAAATATCTTTAAGATAATAAGCTTAGTTGATTTTGTTGCTTTAAATTTAGTTAGCTGTCGCACTTAAGTGTTCAATATAAGACACAAATACCTTCGAGATGCACAAAATACCGGCGATTTTCCTAAGATAAAACCACAAACAGAATATTCTTCAGGGAAAATACAAGGAAGCTTATATCCAATTTGGGTTTGCTACCTCATATGTTCTTATTGCTAAAGAAATAAAGTTGGAAGTTCCATGTGCGAGTGTTACAGGTTAAGTTTGTAAGTGACTGCACTAGTGACGTAGCTCTTCCTCTTAAGCAGCATTAAAAAGGATCAGTCTTATATTCATACCGCGTCTCAGGGCATCTTGAAAGTGGATTCGTTTCGCTTCTTATTAAAACTTTTGATAAAGATATAGTACACTGTACAACAATCTTAGAATAATAATGCCTGTATCATGTTTAAGCTTCACTAGCTCAGCGGTTAAGAGGTGAGGCTTAAATCTGAGTAATCTTGCTCTTTTAAATATTCTCCTACTCACTTCTTGCGCAGGCTCATTGCTTAGTTCAATTGAAAAGAAGTCTTTGTCATTTTCAGGGTTTTGTAACCAAAGGGTAAAAAGGACCCTATAACTAAGTTTTTGCTGTATTTAATAAACCGTGATAGCTAGACAGTTGAAATTTTTACAGACGATGCATTTCTGTTGCCGCTAATAGAAACAATTTTTTTTAAAAAACAAAAATACAACAAATTTAATAATGATTTCAATATGATCCTAACAAGTTAGTTCGCTTCCTTCTTAGATTTCATCAACATTTACCAGCGGGTGTGGTAGCAGTCAAGAGCTAACCTGTAGTGCATAAAAAACATGAACACCTATTATACCTACTTTACAAGATTTATTTATTGTAAAATAAATGATTTACTTCAGTAATAAATGAGCTACCTAATTATACTTCAAGAAGATTAATTCCGTCGAACACGGAATTGGGGCGAAAAGTGATTTTCAATGTTAATAATATTAATGAAGATCACTTATAATGATTTTATTTTAATAATATAAATAGTTAAAACCTATTAATTGCTATTTATCGATACCCAGTACTGCACAACTCTAGCCCGCCAAGTCGCAATGGGAAAGAGTGGTGACTTTAACCTATAAACCACCTCTCCTGCAAGAGGAAAAAGATGGTGAACCCTGAACCAGTGTGTTTTGTTTGTAAATTCATAACTTTTCCAAAAAATATATAATTGTTCAAAGAGTTTTGAGGTATCGCTAAATAAATATAAAAACTCAAAGATACAAGATTAATAAAAATGTTTATTTTACTTTTCTAAGGAAAATACCTATATTAACAAAATATACAAGATTGTATCAAATTACTTACTAATCAATCATTAAAATTCGCGATAAATAATAATTACGATAAAAATGTATTCCAAAAGCTAATTTATTCTCTTAGCGAATACTAAATAGGGTATGATCCAAAGTACTTAGATACTAAACATAATATAATGTTAATACTAGCGAAATGCCACTGATTCATCACAAGATCTCTTAAACTGTTCACTCGATTGACTCGTTTAGCGCATAGTTATTCATTATTTTGATATTTAGACGCTCACTAAGCACGGATTTCCCGATATTCTCACGGGATATACGCAGTTGAAACCGCAGGATATAGCTAGTAATAATTTAAGCACAAGTTAAACAAACAGAACTCAAAAAGCAGAATATTAAAAAAATCTTCTATGTGTAACTTTGTAGAGTACTACGAAGTAATAAGAGATACATTTTGCTTCATATTGTGGCAAGTAGGACACACAACCCTTGTTTCGTATTAAATTAATTTCAAAATGGTGCCTAAGCGTTACATCCAACAGTAAATTACAATGTTGCAGAAACAAACTTCAATAAAACATCGGCAACAATAATTTAAACCATCTTAATAACTTTAAAGCTTAAATAAACAATTCAATGTCCCGAAATTCCAACGAAGTTATTGCAGTAATTGTGTTAAAAAGCTATTAAAAGCATCTGGAATATTCCAGCCGAGGCTCTGAGTTGGTATTCGTTAACGAGCCCCTAGGGAAAGTAACGAATGATTATAACTAACTGTAATTCATGAAATGTGACACTAAGTTGTTCCGGGGTCGGACTAACCCCGTAATGAAATGCGATGGCTATCCGAGGCCGAATGACCGTAAATATTGGAGTAACAAGTTTGGAACGCCGCCGGGCGCAAAACTGGCTTTTTATTTATTCACGTACACAAAACTTTTGTTGTACACGTGACGTAAAATGTAAACTTTGTTGTGTGTTTAACAATATCTGTTTTATCAATGCGACTAATGTTTTTATTTAATTTTCATGTAGCGGTGATATGCAGGGATCGTCAAATTTGTACTAATATGATAAACGAGTCGAATTTGTTTGTTACGCATTCAACTACTCAACCTATCGGTATGTCAGGCGTACACGTTATAAGGGTTATAAAAAGAACGAAGTGAGTAAGCTTTCCACTTTAAAGACATTGCCTAGAAGTCACAAAGTGCTTTCCTACTTCGTCAAATAAACGTTCCTTAAACTTTGATGACACCGACTTTAGGAATAGATATGCTTAATTAAATTGAAGCAACCAAATGAAGCAATTATTTTTTAATATATTAGTACGTTTAGAAGTCGGTTCAGTTTATTAATAAAAATTCTGTTCTAGTATCTATCTATACATCCAGTAGTAGCCAAGTTCGGTAGGGTTTGTTGGCCATATAATGTTTTTAGTTCTTACTGTCTAAGCCGAAACACAGCAACGCTGTTTTGCTTTTGTAACTTTGCACTGTTAATTTTAATTCTAACAAAATTGTATTTTACAACGAGACTAATTTGTCATTATTAATTTTTTCTTTCATGTGGTACGAGGCATTTTTAACCCTAACTAATTATGGCGGTAGAGGTCATTTTAGTCCCGTAACTTAAACGTGGTAACGTAAACAAACTCGCAGGCGTCATGTACTTACCAATAAAACTGCTATGTAAGCGATCTAAAAGTTGGAGCAAACAGAGTCGACATCTCAGTCGTAAAATTAAATCACTTTAATTGTACGAGTACGAGAAGCAAAACTTAAGCTCTCACAAGTAGGAAAGCATCCTCCGAGCAGAACAAGTTAGAGACACGTGTGAGCGTGAACTCGTGACTTAGCCGCCGAGTTCTTGACGTAATGAATACTGGCTGGCTGCATTCGTGAGAGAACTCCGCGTGTTTTAAATTCATTGTTCGGAGGATTCCTTATTCTAAGTCTATAAGAACAATTGTAGAGTTGCATGAGTAGTTAAAAGTCGTTATCATTAGCCTATTTTAATTGTTAAATATAGGTCAAGACATCTCTACTATCTCTATCTCAAGGCGAGAAGATTTAAAGCTTAGACCTACCAGGCTTCGATGAAATCTGTAATGCTAATTATTAAAAATGTATCGTCGTGATATCCGAGGTACAGGAAAGTAACAACACGAATAACCAAAATCAGGGCTAAAGGGACTCAAACCTTTTAATCAATAGTCTCATAATCCAATAGAACCACCGAGGCCATCATCTTTACTTGACTATTGCGCAGTGTGTGACTAAAAAAATAATATTGGAGTCTGATATTAATTCAGAAAAGCTAGTTTATGTCTGCAACATCTCTAGTAGAGAAACATGAAAGCAAATCTTCCCATTGAGAGAAAAAATATATAAATTTTAAAAGCTCTAGGTCTACTAGGTCATAGTGGCACTTGAACGAAGGTGAGAAACAGGTTGAGACAAAAGGGCAAAACGCCCCTTGTACCTTCAAAGCGATTTCGGCCAATCGAAAAACAATAGCATTAACATTTATTAGATGTGTTTTAATTTCCTTTTGGACCCTGTATTTTTAGCGCCGGTATTTTTCCCAAACGACCCCATTAACTTAGCCGTTTCTGTAGAACAAAATACACCGGCCCCTGTTTAAAATTAAACGAATTTTAAACGTTAAAGTGTTAACGCAAAAACGGAGAGTAATTGTTAAGTTACATTTACATTATAATAACTGCTGTAAATGGTTAGAACCAGCAATTCAAATTCAAATTCAAATTCAAAATCGTTTATTTCAAGTAGGCTTATTACAAGCACTTTTGAAACGTCAAATTGGACTAATTGTAGTGACTCTACCACCGGCTCGGAAGGCAGGCCCTGTTGAGAAGAGCCGGCAAGAAACTCAACAGTTGCTCTTTTTATAATAATATCAATTTTACAATATTAAGTGTGTTGTTACATAAAGTTATTTATTTTACTTCCTGTGTGAATTTGAAAGCCTATCCAATTGCCTTTGAACATCTTTGTCATTTAAAAATTCATCGATAGTATAATAACCCTGACTCAGTAAGTGAGTTTTAATACATTGTTTAAACTTATGCAATGGCAGATCTAAAACTGAATTGGGCATCTTGTTATGTATAAGTTAAAAAAAAGTGGTTATGTGTTTGTACGTACTCGTACGTCGTAGTGATGGAGTCTTTGGAAGGCTTTGCATATGAGGCAAAATTATAGAATAACTGCTATAAATACTAATAGCCAATAATAAAAAACTCACTACAGGGCCAGGCCTCCCTCCTTGTAGGAGAGGGGATTTGGAACGTAGACCCACCAAGCTACTCCAATGTGGAGTGCCGGACTTAGGGTATTAATGTTTCATTCATTAACGATCACTATCAGAATATGTTGATGTCACTTCACTTATCATCATCAGGTGTGGTTGAAATGAAGGACTATCTTTTAATATATATAAAAAAAATAATTGCTATAAATCGTATATATTTTTTGACGGTGACGTGTAGGAGGCGCCAAAATATGATCTCGCTCTAAACTAAGTCTGGCTTTTGGCCAGCACTGCCCATCATTTGGCCTATATAGAGGGTACTCGTATATAAGGATCAACGACGAAATATCATTCATTTTATGTATTTAAGTGTTTAATATTAACAGCGGCTTCTACTTAATACTTAATTAAATTGAGCTTATTGTGAATACTTATTCTGATGTACAAATTAATAAACTTTCTGATAATCTAAGTTTTACATAAGTCCATCCAGTTGTTTTACGCGTATACAATATCATATCGAGTCTTCATTTCTCGCTATCTAAGAGATGAATAATTAAGCATTCTATGCATTCACCGTGCGGTGCCTGGTCTATAGTGATGCAGAGAAAAAAACGCCGAACTGAGTCCTAGACTTGCAGCAAGTATGTCGACTTAAGGCTACCCTTTGTTTGCCTTCTCTTCTCGTATTATCCTACCCAACCAAATCTGGTAAAATCCTGCTAGACCAGCCTTGAGCACTTGTTCTAGTATGGAGCTTAAGGCAGTTCTAGTCAAGCCAAGGTCTTTGAGCAGGTTGTAGAAGGCTTTTGCTGGTATACCTCTCGCACCCACTTCTACTGCATATTAACTAACCACATACCCATTGTTAGTTCATTTTTATTTAAATTAGGACGTAACGTTTAAAATAACACCTTTCTAAATGTTTCACGGTTTCAAAAACATGGAATTCATTAAATTGTCTTCGCAAAAGTGGAATGAATTCAAAATATGTTCAAAATACACAGATCCTTCGAAGGCCAGTTCCAACAATTACGGAGGACCCAACAGAGGCTTTAATTTATCTTTCGGGAGGTCGTGGAAATAAACAAAGAACAATTTGAGAGAAAGTTTTTCCGAACCTCTTTATATGATAATGATGACCGCTCCATCTAATACTACATTAAAATATTGTAATGGAATAATTATGGGAAATGAAAAATAGATAATAGCTAAAGAAATGCTGTACGGAAAGTATTGCTTTAATCTTAGATGATATTTTATATTCGATTCGCTAGACTATTATTAAAATATTTTAACTCATGAAAAATCAGACCATAGTTAATTAAATATCATTTGATAGTCGTTCTGAATATTTTATTAAAATAGTTTGTGTAGAAGGTACAGTAGCCACTGTGTCGCCCATGTGACTTGATCAAATATTCGCTTTAGAAAATAAAAATACTCTAAATCTTTCATTAATTTTTTTTTGCTATGCCATTGTAGAGCAATATTTGTTAAAATAACATTAACTAAAACCTACGTACCTACGGCTACCAGTAAATGATACACCAAAATGTAAATAAAGTAAAATGTAATGAAATGTAATAGGCATTTATTCATTAGAACGTAGGTACATACGATGGATGTTATTTAAGTCTAAATAACCTAATACATTCTACCAAATTATGGTGTATGAACATTATATCTAAGTCCAATATTATATCAAAGTCCAATAAAATAAAAATAGAAAATAAAAATATCAGAATGAAATTAAAATTACCACACTACTCGTATGTCCAAAAATTAATACATTGTTATTAAATAATAAAAAAAAGAAGAAAGTCATTTAAAAGTGTGGTTCAAATATGTGTTAATATCATAAAAACGATTATTTAAGAGCATGTCAAAATCTTTTTTTTTGAAACTATTATATTGATTACTTTTAATATAGTACTGCGCAATATCTACATTTATTCCTGCTTTAGTACGTAAGAAAAGTGAACATAAAATCAATATCAATATCCAAAAATAGTTTGACAGATCACCAACACGACAACAACATTCTCGTGTCGATAATTTTCGTATTAATTTATTTCGTGCTACAGAGTGAATTTATGTTGTACATTACTATGGAAATATAGGCTTTAAAAGCTCGGCTGGTAATTGAATATCGATGCTATCAATTTGTTTTTCAGCTCTAACAAATGGGTATGTTATAAAAAGTTAAACTAGCATTTAGTTCGACAGTAAACGGTTCAATACAGATTGGAATTTTTTCATCAGAGCTGTCCCATTTAGAATTTAGTTTGGGGTGAGTTTTATTAAAACTGTATTCGTGACGGAGCTAACTCGTATTTGATGTTTATACGGCATGAACCAGTTTGGTTATTGCACGGAATAATAGTAAGCTCGTTGACAAATTGTGTACCTAATAGAAGTTCACATGTTCCAAGCCCGATTTTAAAAACGGTATAAAATATAAAGATTTTTCAATATGAAGTAATAGACACAACCTTTATCAAGAAAGACTTTTCTATAGCTATTCTGAGTTTTTTTAATGCAAAAAGAACCTCAGAATAGCATCCGATCCAACCAAGAATGTTCGTATCAAAAGTGACCGAAGTTTAGAATTTAGAACACACAGGCTACTTTTTAACCGACTTATAAGAAGGATTAAGTTCTATGTTGACTGTATGTGTGTTTTGTGTTGACGTTCTCACAGGGGCGAAATCTGTACGGGTCAAACCTCAGGGCACAGCTTGTGCTTAGCAGGTATCTAACCTATAAAATATAAAGATTAGATACCTTAGAAAGCATAAACCTCTTCGAGGGGTTTTTGTTGAATAAATATTTGAAGTAAGGTTTTTAACTAGCTTTTAGTTACATCCAATAATTGTATGTCCAGTTTTCATTTCGACATCCGTTTACCTAATTAATCTAATGGATTGCTGGATGCAAACATGTTTGACATTTATATTGCATTTTATTATCAAAAAGCTTTAGCTGACAAAAAACATGGCAATAACGATGTTCAATATCAATATAGTTTTTGGTTGACTGATAAATTGGATTTTTGTAAAACAAAATAAAAATTCAGTTCTATGGTAATTTTATTAACCGACGAAAAATAATGGAGGAGGTTCTAAATTCGACACACATATATATATTTTTTTAATGTATGACCACGCATAACTTTTTACAGTGTTGTCAGATTTTGATAATTGTTTTTTTATGAGAAAGGGCATACTTCCAAGGTGGTCCCATAGCCATCATGTTAGGATCTGATGATGGTATCCTGGGGAAATTTAAGGAACTCTTTAAATTGTACAGGCACACTTGTAAGTATCGGTAGCTTTTTGACTACAAGTGCCGTATTACTTTGACAGTATAGTGCGAGTACATTACGTGGCGATGAATCACTAAAAAATAAGAAATAAAAATTTTTAACAAAAAATAGAACCGACTCAAAACGCACTAAAAAGTAAAAAATAACTGTGTCATTTAGTTGCTTTAATTTACTTAAGCATATCTTGAAGTCGGTGCCAGCCAAGGTCTCTACTTTAAGGACATTACCTAGAATCAACAAACTGCTTTACTACGTTAAATAAATGTTCCTTAAACTTGCTGGCACCGACTTCATAGTTATGTGGTGGTGGTGGTGGTCTTATTAGGCACGGCCTAAGCTTTCAACCATCCAGACCTGGAATAATTTAGAAAATCTTAATCGGCGCAGCCGTGAATCGAACCCAGGACCTCTGTCTTGAAAAACCACTGCACATACTACTGCGCCACGGAGGACACCAAACGCGGAATCCTAAATTTAATACAATAAAGAAGGCTGTTTTCAGAAACCCTTTAAAAACAAACTGCTAAATGACCAAGAATCGAGGGAACCGAATCCCTATTCCCCCCGTATCGGAATCCGCAAACAGTCCCTTATTATGAGGGCAATATCAGAGGGATGGTATTTGCATAGTATTGTGCTGCATTAACATTTAGAGATTCAGCGCTCGCCGCACAATATCGTGTTTTAATGGAGTTTGGACAATATTCTGTTTCGGGGTTGTCTACCGTCTTTTGGGAGCTTATCGTATTATGGGGCCTACCGACAAATTGCGCGGAAATTTGTATTGTTTGCTACTGAAACAGTTTTAAAATACTTGTTATTTGTATAATGTTTGGAATACAAACCTTAGAAGCTGGAAGATTCAGGAGCAGCACTTAACTCCGCCCGTACCGTTGCGCTGTAATATCATGAAGATCATGAACGTAAGATGTTATAATATCTTTGGTTTCCATGGACCTTTATATCCTCCGCTGCGTAGAACTGTCCTTGGCGCTAACTCCCCTGTTCCGAGATGGTGTAAAACCCTAAATAACCTCAGCACTGTAGTGGATATCTATTCAGACCATTGACATATTAATACTATGGACTTCGGGTCAGCGATAAAAAGTGTCCGAACCAAAAGTAAGCCAAAACGCGAAATGATTTCCAATCGCAATTCAGTCTCATATTAGCTGACTGACAGAATACACGTCAATAATGCCGTAATGTGTTATAAAAAACTTGTAAGAACTACCCGAGTAAGGTGAGAAAAGAAGACGGTGTACCATATTTTCAGTAAGTAAATATTTACTGATGATTTTAAAGTATTATTTTGCTTAGAAACAGGCAATTTTATTAAAATTTTAATAAACTATAGAAACGAATTGCATAACTAACCAAAATGAACAAAAGTATCTATCTGTCCTTTTCCCATACGCTACCCGCGTATAGGATAGAAGGAGTGCAATATGTTTATCTAATTAACCACATTTAGTTCGGATCTGCCGTGAGCAATAGAATGTTTTAGAACAATGACTGCATAGAGTTATTTTGTTGTTTAACATTTGAATTATTTAATTACTTAATTTTTGAATGAAAATAATTTGATTATTTTCAATTCAAAAATTTTTATTTTTTATGCCATGAATATTAATCAAATAACTTTTACCATAATGGTATATTAATTTGATAACTATAAGAATTATCTACATGAAATTAGGAACAGTTATTTAAAAAAGTGATCATACGTCATTGAAGTAAAAAAATATATTTTCAGTTTAATTAAAAAGAGGAAAATATCGAGAACTTAAAATTTCAAAATAAAGAACTATGTCGAGTGGCATATCATTTTGTACATTAGTGGATTTGGTTTGTAATTAATTATTATTATAACTAATTATTATTTGGTACAAGATTTATCCCAGCATATAGAAGTCAGGGATATGTATATATAAAAATAAAATTTGCTGTAAATATAATATATAAATATAAGATGCAAAAAAAATTTGAAAGCTATCGACCCCACACCATTTATGTTGTCCTATTATCACGAGAAGCTGTCATGTCAAAAAAAGGCTGCCATGGCAACCGTCAATCGAAGCTGATTACTTATTGCATGCAATTAGACCGTTGCAAATTAGACTGTATAACAATACGATAAGACATACATTACAATGTTATTTTGTGTATAAAAACATAAATACATCCTAGTGTGTATAAAATATCTTGGGACACTTTTGACGTAAATTTTGCATTAGACCCGAAGTCCATAGTATTAATATGTCAATGATTCAGACTCCATAGATATGTTTCGGAATAAGATCATCTCCTCATGGAGCTAAATAGTAATTATGTTCTGCCAGTTCCATTATTACGATTTTAACTATATTAGTATGATTTTCTCACATTTATTTGTTTACCTTTTTTATTAATTATTAAGTAGTACCTATTTGAATTGTCAGTTAAGTTTTGTATTATTTATTAAGTTATCTTTTATATCTTCTATATTGTGCATGCTGTGTTTGCTTGTAAGTAATTACTACACTTAGTATAAATTAGGGAATAAGTTTAAGATATCATGTTTTAGTGTAAGTAATTGTAAGCGAACCTAATAAATAAAAAAAATAAATAAATAAATATCTTTTGAACTAATATTCTTTTTCAAAAATAATATGACGAGTATTTGAGTATCGATCTTCTTGACTAATTTTTATAAAGTAATTAAGAACTTCACCATTAAATTTTTCGGTATGCTTCAACATATTCTACGTATACGTACGTTGAACAGAGTTATTGGTGCAACGAGTTGTATGTCAATGACGCAGCTAAGCTAGATATTTTAACTAAAGTATAAGGTTTGTAGAGAACTTAAACCAAGTATTCCCCAAAAACACTATATTTTATATATTAGAGTCAAAGAGTGTTATATAAGGTCTAAGATTTTTATTCTCCACGAGAGCTGTGATCATTTTGGTAGGCATTGCATCACTCCACTCAAAAATGTTTTATTAAGGATTTAATTTAAACCCAAACGTAAACACATCTGTGTAAGTGCTAATCTATTACTATCATAGATATCTTTTCAATTTCATTAAAGCCAATCTCCTATTGTTTTTTATAAAATGTTTTTCAAAAGATTAATTGTTCTACGCCTATTAGTCTAATTTATTATAATTTGTTTGTTCATTATAATTCCACATCGCTTTTGGCTTTAGTATAGATACTTGTATCCAAAAACCTAATGCTGTGCAATGTTAAGATTTCTCGGGATTTCTCTCATAACATAATGTAATCATTAGAGATTCCAAGAATAAATTACACATTTACTAGTTTTCCTTTTAACAAAATTTGCTCAACAGATACCTAAATTTATTTGTGCAAAATTCTGAAACAACATTTTTAGGTGTAGGTATATAAATGTTTAAATTGTCTCGTTGGTCCAGTGATTAACCAATATTTCCGAATTCCGAGATCCTGTGTTCGAGTAAATACTCAAGGCTCTGAAATATCGAACTTTTTTACTTCCAAAAAAGAACTCGTACAAATTCTCAATCGTAGAAGCCCAGTCATTACCAATAACATTTAAAAGCGATCGTTGCATGATTACTCTAAGCCCGCCAACAACCATTGTAGCAACGTGGTGGATCTAAGCTATGTTTTCCCTTTTAGTAAGCCGATAGTAGGCCAGTAATGAATACAGGTACAATTTATGTATATCGCAGTTTACCTACCTAACGCCTGAACACGCAAATTAAATTTTAGTACGTCTCTAGTCGACTTATTTTGACAGTTTGTCATAAAAATCTGTCAAAATAATTTGATTAGAAGTATAAAATCTGCGTTTGTGTATTCGGGCGTTAATCTTATAGAAGAAAATACTTTAATGGAAAACAAAAAAACAACCTTGACACAGAACTGCTTTTTATTATAAATATTAATTGCACATAAGAATATTTCATACAAAAATACAATTTTAATTAAAAATACTCCACTAAAACAAATTATAAAATCACTATAGACAGATCAAAACTAGGGTAAATAATAAAAACAAAATTTGATAAAAAAATCTATCCAAATTTTGAAGAATTCAATTTTTTACAAATAAAGGTAACCGATTCAGATGTCAAGAATTTTTTACTAAGTACAGAACAATAATAATTTTGAATATAAATATACTAAGGTAAAAAGCTAAACTAAAATAGATACACACATAAGAACTATAAAACATCAATTTAATTGACAAAAAATCAGCCAATGTTTTTGAAATTTTAATTTAAAATAAATTCGGCATGATTTTGAAATTATTTAAATACATTCATAGTACGACATAGTATAAGAGACTACCAGACTTACACATAAACAATTAAACCGTTTATTAATTTTGTAGTCTCTGTAAAAGTTCTCATTGATCTCTGTAAATGATCATCGTTCATTCATCATGACTATACAAACTCGCTCCAATTGCTTAACTATGTTGAGCATATGTATTACTGCAATCGTTTTACATACATGAGTTTGGATGTTTATCTTTTGTGTTCCTAAACCATTGATCCGATTGAAACAAAACTTTAGCAAGTTGTTGAACACATGTAGAAAGTTTCTGAATACGTTCAACAGTTTCACAAAGAAAGTGCACAAGTCTTTTGAATCATTGCAACGACACCGAGAACAGCAAGTGTATATATAAGTCTGGCCAGTAGTCTTTCACTTTATCTAACTATGAAGATTTAAATAATCATTTGTATTTATAATATATTTGTGATAAAATCACAGCCGATTTAATTATATCAATCAATGACACTATTAATTTATTATTATAATATAATTATTATTTATTAAACAATTCAACAATCTATCTATTTATTTACATTTGTGATGTTATATTGGTAACGTTTATTTAGTTGACAGATATTTTTTCTTTTGTAATCTGTTTATTCTCTATATAAACTAAAATAAGTTTTTAATTTTAAAAAATAAAAAGTTTCACTACGACTATTACAATAATAAAATTATTTGTGTTTTTTGTAACATCCTTTGTGACTTCACTTACAAGATAAAATAAAATTGTTTCTAAGATGGATGTAAATTGACAAAAGGCAAATTTAAACTAAAACACGTTCGACCTTGGCTACAATATGTAATATTTTGTAAGATACACTTTTGGTTTAAATAAAATATATACATAATAATTAGGTGTTTTATGGTTATTTTTTTACAACAGAATCCACTTAACAGAAGACTGAAACCACTTGTTTTTTAAGAAATTTTCATTTAAAGTAAAACAAAACCTTACAGAAAATAAACATATCGTTTCTATTTGATTTTCCGAATCAATATTTGAATTATTCATCGTAATACATTTAATGTAGATTCAGAAATAACGTGCTCAAGATGTCAGTTAAAATAAAGACAAGTAATGAATGACTAAAACTAAGAATGACATAAAATTTAAATGTCATATATCATGAACGTGATAATATTTATAAAATAAAATAATTTATGAGTGCACACTTTTCTATTACACACATGACATA